>BMAO01039197.1:0-41156 GCA_019973975.1 Trichonephila clavata
TAATAACCAATATACTCGTAAAGTATCAGATAAGCTTGATGTTGATTGCATATCTGCTTCAGCTAAGAAACTGTGCAAAGAAAGTGATCTTGATAAGGAAGTAAGATATTCCAATCAATCTAATGGATATAGATTGATAAACATTAATATTTTATTATCTGAACTATCTCAATATGTAACAAGTCCTAACTGCAATACTAAAGCAGTTCTAAAAGAAAAGATTTTGTATGGATTGGTATCTGAATTTTATGTTGAATGCTACTCTCATGCAGTACACTGTCCACTTTCAAAAGTTCACCAGTTATTGATTCAGGTAATGACTATGAAGTAAATACACGAATAGCCTATGCTATGCGCACAGTAGGGCAAGGTTTTAGTGGTATAAAACATTTTTGCACAGCAATGGATTTGCCACCACCAGTGTCACAAAAGGCATATGAAAAGATCCTGTGGAAAATAAATTTGGCCAGTTGTGAAGTAGCAGACGACTCCATGAAGAATGCTGCGAAAGAAGAAATATTAGCTTCTGGAAGCAACGCGAAATCTGCGTCAGTGGTAATGGTACGTGGAAAACACGCGGACACACTTCACGTATTGGTGTGTGTAGTATCATTGGAGATATTACTGGAAAAGTGCTTGATGTTGCCGTTCTTTCTTCATATTGTAAAGGATGTGCAAAATGGCGAGGTCCAAAAATCTGGACATTCATATGAGGAGTGGAAACTAAAACATCAACCACTCTGTGTAAAGAACCATATTAGTTCTTCCAGTAAACTGGAAGTAGACGGGATGAAGCAGATCTTTCAAAGATCAGTCCCATAACGAAATGCCAAATATATCAAGTATATCGGTGATGGAGATACAAAAACCTTCAAAAAGCTTCAAAGGACAGTACCATATGCTGTCGAAAAAGTTGAATGTGTGGGTCACGTACAAAAGCGGTATGGGTGCTAGGCTGCGAAAATTAAAAACAATGAGTCGTGGTCAAAAAATTATCAGATGGTAAGAGTATCAGCGGTAAAAAATCGGCTGACTGATAATTGACACAATTGCCATCTATTATGGCAATGCTATTAGACAGAATCGCAGCTCTGCTAAAGATATGCGTCAGGCCATATGGGCAATTTATTGTCATTATAGGTCCACTGATGATGAACCTATGCATCACTTCTGCCCAGTCGGTGATACTTCGTGGTGCAAATATCAAAAGGCAGTTGCTACAAATAGTGTTTCTTTATTTAAGCTTAAAAATATTGTGCCAATTGCCATAATGGATAAAATAAAGCCTATAATAGCAGAACTATCTGCACCAAAATTGCTCAAAAAATGTCTGGGAGGTAAAACGCAAAATGCTAATGAGTCGTTCAACTCGACTATTTGGAAGTACTGCCCCAAAACTTCTGGATCGTCTAAAAATATTGTTGACATAGCTGTAAATGAGGCAACAGTAATGTTTAACGAGGCAATGACAGGGCGTATAAAGATAATGAAAGCTCTTGACCTTAATATAGGGCATTTTGCTGTTACTTCTGCCTTTCGGGCCAATTATGCACGCAAAGAAAATGCGGAAATTAAATCAAAATCATATACGTTAGAGGCCCGTAGAGCTAGCAGAATGAGAAGAAAAGCCACAAATGAGCATTTTGCAGAACTAGAGGGTCCTACATATGAAGCAGGATCATTTTAGGTATTAAGTATAAAGTTTTATTCGAATTATTGAAAAGTCAATCTTTAAACTTGATTTTCTCAGTTTCAGTTTTTTACACTTTCCCGCAAGATTGTAAAAAAGATTTTAACTCAAGAGCTGCAAAAATTGGCATGCATATTCTAGTCATAGATCTTTATTCTGTATGCCACTATTATGGAGAATGGATCGATATATTTTTATGTGTGTGTGTGCAAACAGTATAAAATTGAATTTTTAAAAAAAAATTAATTTTTACACATTTTTTAATTTTAAAAATATTAAAATATAAGATATTTTTCAATTCAGTGGTATACAGAATGAAGGTTACATTTGCTTCAGTTAAATGCAATAATTGAGATTCTAAAGTGTATAATTTAAAAATTATCTTGCGGGAACATGAGCTAAGTAATTTTTTTTAAAATTTGGTATACATATTTATCATCTCTTTAAAAATATTGTATTTATTTAAGAACAAAATTTCTCTAGTTTTCTTAAATTTTATACATTGTTATAGATAATATAAAAAAATTCAGATCAAAATAAGCAAAATTTGTTAACTTATGAGGAATCATAAACATCTATATGGTAACGAACAATTTTTTTCTCGTAAAGTACTATGCCCCCTCAAGCAATTCATATTATTCGCACGTGGCGTAGCTATAATTGAGCGCGTTTAAGCTTTCCTAGATTCAGTTGAGAGAGAGAGAGAGAGATTCTGTATATTCCGCTAGTATTGATTCCCCACTTCATTACTCCACTCTCAATTATCTATCTTAATTTGAATTGTGTTGTTTCTGATTTATTTACTGATAAGCATCAATAAATCTGTTTGAATTGCAATTATGTTTTTTGATCATTTAAGTCCGCCTTCACATCCAGCCGGATTTTCAGATAGACAGGAAGGTATTAGTGTAAGGGGTGGCCTTAGGTCACTACAAGCTTATTCACTGGATCTTTCGCCCATCGATTTTCATTGTTTTTTTCAATTCCTACTATTAGTTCACTCTCTTCCTATAAACATATGTTAAGACGTGGCCGTTGAAAGGTATTTCTTTATATGATTACTATTTTTTTATGATTAATGTTGCATATTTAATATTATTGAGGAGGCAGTCTTGGGGTTAGTTATTCTCGTTTATTATATGCGGAACATGTAGACACACATATCGACGGAATCACAAAGAAACATACACACGCAACAAAAATACACAAACGCTAACTGCAGCCAGTTACACGATTAAAGACAAAGACGGAAGAGAAGGGTCTCCAGAAAATCTCAGTGTATATATAGGTAGTTCAAATCACATGATCTGAGTGGGTGGGTAGATGTAGTTCAAAATACTCTCGTTAGGCGGCTAGCTAACTTATTATTAAAAGTGAATCCTGAAGGATGTACCATAGATAAATCAAAAAAATTATTAAAGATTAAATTACTACGAATTATTACATATATATATATATATACATGTAAGGATAATTAAATCTCCTATTCAACTTTTATTTTCTGTTACATCTTCAAGTATTTAATTGGGTATCCACTTCTTATTGAAGAACAGATGGCCCTAAACAGAACTTTTATCCCCGACTATTAATTTTTATTACCTCGTCAGCTTCGAAATGAGCTGGAACGGTTTGTGTAATTTACCACTCAGTCGACGTGTTCTTGCCGAGCCAGAGAGGAGACTCCTAAAGCAGCCGCCGATAGGGGGCTTCGTCACCGGCGGCCGTGCATCTTCGGGCGGCTGAAGTCACCTGTGGCCGCCTCATGCGAGGCTCGGCCTCAGCTCCCGTCTCGAGCATTCCTTCCTCACGAAGACTGTCTCGCGAAAGTGCGTGGCTGTATCCCTCCGACAACTCTATCGGATCCACCCGCCCAGGGCAACGAGTTCGCAGAGATCACCGCCGATTCCATTGGGGTCAATGGGGCCATTCGCCAATTCAAGCAGCTCCGCAAGCCCATCACTTCTTACTCCTTCACCATGTCCATTGAGCGTGCATTCTCTATGAAAGGCCAGAATTGTATGGACAGTGAGACACCGGCCATCGCATTGGCCGGCGTAAACATCCGAACAACCTTTGTCCGAGGACACGAGAAAGACGCCCCCCTTTGTGGTTCCACAAGCCCAGCGTCGGCTACCGACTGGGCAGACGGAAGGCCGTCTTCGAGTAGCGGAAGAGAATCTCCGACTATGCCTTCGACATGGTTATGTTCGGAGATATGTTTTTTTTATGTTGTTGTTGTTTTTAGATTTGTTTAGTACATTTTAAGAAAAATATGCTAAAATTAAGAAGAAAAAAAAGAAATTTTTAGTACTAAAATGGAAAAAAGGGTAAAAATTTATAAAAAAAATAACATAAACGCGGTGCATTCTGCAGCAAAAAGTTTATGAATAACATTTCAATTTTTCAATTCTGATGTGTTGCTATGTTACTCATTTTTAAAATGACCTTCAGGATAAAAGATATTTTAATTTTTACAAAAAATAGAGCCCTATTATACAGAAAATACTCCAAAAATTTCAGTTAATTATTTTCAAAACTTTTTCAGCAATCGCTGCCCCCGTTTGATCATTTTCAAAAACAAAAACAAAAACATATTTCCAATAAAACGCGTTTTAAAGTATGACATATTGCTAAAAGTAATTGTAATCTGCTTTTACTAAAACACTTGTAGTTTTGGTTCTAGTGAACGGAAAGAAATAAACTTGATATTTTAATATAGCTAATAAGATGGTCTATAACATAAAACCATAACAAAAGATTTTAGGGTTGTCGGATACCTTAAGGATGAAATTCACAATTTAATTGTTACCATTTTCTTCAATGATGTAAAATAATTATAAAAATATTCTTTTTAAATACATTCTTTTAAAACGTCCTTTTAGATAAAATCATGAAAAAAGTGTCAACTTTTTGTAAATTTCACAATTATAGGGTAGTCGGATACCTTAAGACATTTATTACAATCAAGTCTGAAAATTGCTTCTGTGTAACAAAGTGTAAAATTAGGTACCTACGTATTATACCATTGACCAATTTCATCGAATCAAAACACGTCGCCAAATACCACGATGTTCAGACAAAGCAGAAAACCGTCGCCGTGCATGGTCGCATGTAGTAAGAATAGCGATGAAAGCATTTGGCGACATCTTTAGAACTGGCGACCTGTTATGATTGGGGAAAATTGGAGATGACAGTATACGTAAGAACCAAAAAAATGAAGGAATACGGTGGAACTATAAATATAACTTGTTATTCAACAATTACAAACATACGTAATTTCAACATTTATACGTGTTTTGAATATTTTTTAAACAATATATGTCACAAAAATAAATTTAATTACTTCCTTTGCTTTTTTGTAGGTAAAATGAATACACATAATGCCTTTCACTCAACTACAAATGTTTAAGTATATGACAAAATGGAAGTTGAAAAAAACATCTACCGCTCCTCAAAATCGTTTGCATTACAAACCTATTTTTCATGATTCTATTGTAAATGAACCTGTCAAAAAGCTACAGCTAACGTTTATGTGTCTCCCTTTCATAGACTATTTTCCTCTCTTTTTTCTATTTTTCTTTGACAAAATGACTTTTAGACTGATGTTATGACATTATCAATAGCAAGGTCAGAACTAAAAAGGTACGTGTGTTTTCGCAAGAGGAAATGTGATAGAAACATGGGAAACAGCTTCTATTGTATAGTTCTAGGTGATATTTGGGATATTCAGTAAGAGTTTTCATGTGGAAATAGTAATACAACTATGCCCTATAACGTTTGGAAATCTCTGTCCTTTTCAGAAAAAAAGATGTTATGAAATTTCAATTAAATTGCATAAACTAAAATTTTTAAGAAATAGGAAAGTCTTTTAAAAGAGTGGATGCAATGGTTTATACAATGCAACGGTGAAACAGAAGGGAGATTTCTATTTATTAATAAATTTTAATAAATGAATTTAATTACGAAACTTTGTAAAGACAGTAAGCGATTAAAATGCTGTTGTATTCAGTGGGGAATATTCGATATGAAATGTATAATTTGCTTTAACACTATATTCTTGCGAATAAAGCATTTTAATTTTTAAAAAATTTGATTTTTTTCTTCAAATTTCTGTCAAATTTTTTTATGGATTAAAAAAATGTTGCGTAGAATTGAAACAAACACAAAACTCCCTCAAAAAATAAAAATTCTTTTTGTTAAATGTTTAATGAACTATCTTTATTTGTGCATCCCAAGACTGCAGAAAATAGACTCAAAATATTCTAAGACTATAAGTTTTCTAAGTAGAGTTTTAAAACAAATGCTGAGGCAGAGAAATTATTTTCTAGAGACTTTAAATCAGGCTTTCGAACCATAATTGTTTTCGTTTCGGTTCCACTAAAAATATATCGATTCAGTTCCGGTTTTCATTCTGCCAAAAATGACGATTTTTGGTTCTGTTACGAATGAATAATTTTATTTTATTTATATTCTTATTTGTACTAAAAATTTAATTCTATCGTAAACAAAAAATGTAATTCTATCTAAATTAAGAAGGTTCTCTCTCTTTTTTTTAAACTTTTACTCTGCGTGAATTGATACAATTAACCAGAATGTGCGATTCTAGCGGTGAGCAGAGAACGGCGAGATTTGGCATTATCAAAATCGCATTTGACAACTAGGTTCATGATTATGTCGATTATGTGTACCCTCCTCGCTTGCAGCTAACGTCAAGCATTTGGCCTCGCAATAGTTGTGAAAAAAATGTTTATTTATTTATTTAACAAATGAAAATTGCCTCTAATTATCAATACATCTTCTAATGTGGTTTCACTGCGATTATTTCTATTGCCTCGGAGAATAAATTTCAAACCTAAAACGCCCTTTCAAGCTAACAACTTGTGTAACTGGAGCTTCCCAAACCACTTTTGCAATCTTACACAACTGTAGATAGGTAATTTTATTCTCATCCCGGAAAAAAAAATTTTTTATATCGAACTTTCGTACGTTTTATAAAAATTGTTTAAAATGAATTCAGAGATAATCTTGAAGGAAAAAGGGATTTATGTGTTTTTATGTTGCCAATTTTTTTTTAATAAAAAGTCTAAATCATCTTTATTTCCTTCGCCTTCAGTAGAAGATTGTGCTCAATAGCTTACGTTTGAAATGGATTTATCCAAAAATTGTAATTTGTTCGAAATACCCTTTAAAGTATCCGACTACCCCTAAATTGTGAATTTTGCCAAAAATTAACAATTTTGTTTTGTGATTTTATTTTATAGACCATCTTGTTAGCTGTATAAAAATACTGTTTATTATTTTCCGTTCACTGAAACAAAAACCACAAGTGTTTTAGTAAAAGCAGATATGTCATACTTTAAAACGCGTTTTACTCGAAAGGTGTTTATTTAAATGGTTAAACGGGACCACCAATTGCTCAAAAAGCTTTGAAAACAATTAACTGAAATTTTTTTGTGTTTGGGCTATATAATAGTAGAAGTAGTTTAACTTTCAGATGTAGCAAATGTTTTATTCCAAAATTTACAGTCCCTTATGTGAATATAATCACTGTTTTTTTTGAGCAATTCGTTATAATAACTAAGATAAAAAAAGTCTTCTGGTTTTTGTAAAAATTAAAATATCTCTTATTCTGAAGATTCTTTCAAAAATGAATAATATAGCAACACATCAGAATTGAAAATTTGTTCATAAACCTTTGGTACGGAACGAGCCGAGTTTATGTTATGTTTTGTAAATTTTTACCAATTTTTTCCCATTTTAGTAATAATAATTTCTTTTTCTTTTCTTAGTTTTAGCATATTTTTCTTAAATTGTCTAAACAGATCTAAAAACCACAAACAAATCCCCATATCTCCATCTTTCTAAAAAACAGTTGTTGCAAGTAGTCGGATACCTTAAACGTATTTGATTGTATTTGACAGGAGGAAATAATGAATAAAATTAATACAGTTAGAACAAATTGTATCCTTGTTGCGCGAGCTACCGCACGGTTCGACTGTGAGGGCAAGTTTTCTAATTAATTATTAACCCTTTGATTTCTGCTCCTTAAACAATTTCTGTTCCATTGCCCTTGAGATGAGCTTTCATATATTGAGAATAACAGACTGAGAAGCGGAGGAAAAGTGAATTTGTGTGAAATCCAAGCCACAGCCATTCAAATCTCAGAGAAGCGCCAAAGACGCGGCTGTAAACATTTCTCCAATACTCTCCATCCATACACAGAGGAATATATTTGCGCGGCTGGCCGCGCATAAATATTCTGACTACTTAGCAGGAATTGCGTCGTATTTATCTTTCGATTATGGAGGGACTTGAGGAGGGATTTCGTTTATAGATGAGGTAAAGAGATACTGGAATACACACATAAATATTTGGATGACGACAGAATGATAACGCTTGGAAATATTTATTGATTTCGGAAATTATATTGCGACCTTCCGACTTGTATTGATTTTACATCTCAGTGTTTGAAGGAATATAAAAGGAGTTGCGTACTTAAAATTTAATTTCCAATTAAAGTTTTGTGTCTGAATCTAAGATGTAGACTTTGTAGTTAGGAGTTAACTACATTCTGAAAAGACTGTAGATTTAAACCAAAATTTGGTTGATATACACAATATCTGTGTTGTTATTAACCTCTTAATTGGACAAGTTTGGTGCCCAAAAGGTTTAAAAAAGGCACAATTTTTTATTGTGTATAACTCAGTATTCCTCAAACTGTGGGGAGAGCCCCCCTAGGAGGGCGTGATAACCTTGTGAGGGGGGCGCAAACATATTGAAAAGTCAAAAACAAAAGATTATTTTTTAAAAAAAATATTTATTTACTGAAGAAGCAAACAAAATATATTCTGAAATAATAAAAAATAAAATACACAATTACACTGACATAATACACTTATAAATGTATCAGTCAAAATATATTTTGCAATTTTTTTAACAATTCTAAGTTAAGGACAAGTTTTATAATTACCAGTGACCCCATGGGCTTGCCAAATTAACACTTATCTTGATATAATTTTTGAACTTTTTAAATAATTACTTTACTGCCGATTTAAAAGTTACGTGATTTGTTTCCCAATACCACTGTTTTCTACGTAGGTACGCGCATGTGATGTATGGGGGAGGGGGGCTTCTCAATAAGCAAACTCTCTAAAATTAGTAAATCCTTCGCCAACACTGCCAATGTCATTTTATTACATTCCAAAGCCTTCTGAATTTTATTTATGGATAGCTGTGTTCAGAAAATATCGTACTTCAGAATGACGTATATATACGTTCGGAACAATTAACGCTTTGACCGAGCGAAAAATTTATATACGCCGGTGACGCTTAAAAGATTAACACCAAAAAATAGATTTTGCTTCAAAGTAGGGTATAATATTGAATTCAGTTCATTGTTATTGTATGGAAGGGGTCGCGATGAAAAACTCCGATTGAAATTGGGTCGCAAATATTTAAAGTTTGAGAAGCACTGGTATAGCTAATCACCACGCTTAATAGAATGAGAAAATGGAATAATTTTATTCCAATTTTAAATTTTATCGTTTTTACACCATTTTTTATTTTACAATTGTGGAACAACAAAGACTCTTTAATGTTCGATTTTTATAAGTACATTCTACATGCTATGAAAAAAATTTCCTGTATCTTAAGAAATTTTTTATCTTTGTACTTTTTCAAACAGTTGAAGGTTTACTGTGTGTGTATGTTCCTCTGAAGAACAAACCAAATAATCAGCAGACAGTTCTGAATCTGTATCCAAATGTAAAATTCCTCCTTTCTCAAAAAAGTCTGTAAGGAATGAGTTATGTGCTCTTAGTGTGCGAGGGTCGGAAGGAAGGAGGGTCAGAACAATAAACAATAAGTTATGCTTTTTTTTAAAAAAAATTAGCCTGAGTGAAGAATAAAATGTAAATTGTAATACCACAAGGGACTTCAATACATGAAGTTGAAGTTGAAGGTACAGAGTCACTAAGAGTACGGATGGCATCTCGAGAGTTAGTTCCCCATTCCCTGTCAATTATATGCCCCCTCCTAACCTTTATATTCCAGCTTTTTCTATAATGTTAGTTCATTATAATTCTTCTAAAAAGGTGTTAACATGCATTTGTTCTGATTTGATTAATAAAGAAGAATGATTGCTGTCAACTTTTCTCTCTCTCTCTTTGTACATATCTATCTTTAGAAACTGCGCATTCTATTTTTGAAGATGTATCAAAACTCTTTTTATTCTATTTAAAATTTTCCGTGACTCTTATCTGGTTGCACATAAGCTTCTTTTAGTGTTTAGCACTGCTTAGAAAGAATTTGACATCCAAAGGATACCTTGCTTGTGTGTTTGGTTCAGTCTAAATTCAAACAAATTCGCTTTAACATGGTTGATTGTGACTATATATATGTTCTACCATGGTGCGTCATATATGCCATAGTGCCAATAATTCTTGAAATTAAATTGTTAATAAAGCATTGTAAACTGCGAGAAATTAAAAATAGAAATGAATGACTCACGAAAGGGATAGTAAAAATAATCTCAATATATATGATTTATACCAATTCTTTCGCAAAAAATAAATAAAATACTTCATCGCTTTTTCATCAGAAATTTTAATTTTGATATCTATATTGTTAAATAGTTTATTTAGAGTAATTCAGAATGGAAAATGCATAGGTGAATGCAGGTCAATATATATCTGGTTTAAAAACTTTAGTCACGTTCTCCCTCTCCCCCCCCCTTTTTTTAAAAATCTGAATGCGATATCGTGCATAGCAAATAAAGGTAAAAACTATATTTTTCTTCTTTCCCTCCAACATAAATTTATTTTGACAGTCTAACTTGGTTTCATCTTTATTTTTCGCTCGCAGGTATTGAATAACATGCAAAGTTCTTAATCTTATCAACATTTCTTATTTCTCCGTGTTCTCCATACTTGGCAAAATGCCAATAGTAAATCTACTCTAGATAAAAAAAAAATCTTTAATTTCTGTGACTTGGGGGGATCCTATGATACGAAAACAATACTTTCGTCAAAATGGAATACTTTCGTCAAAATGGGCATAGAAGCACACAAATTACAAGTATAAATTGAAACGATTGCTGATAATTAATGCAAAGAAGAATTTTTTTAAACCAATGCACAGTCCCAACAGCTTTGACTTCACGTGTAATTTCTTCGCAAATTATAATATTTTCTCTTCCTTTCACCCCAGTGACATAGGTAAAGTGAGAAGGTTGGGTAACTTTAAATCGTTGTGTGTATAATCTTAGTTCCTAAGATCCACCGTAGCCGAGTGATCATGATTGTAAACTCGTAGCAGATGTCGAGTTGCGGGCCTAACAGTAAAAGGTCCGTTGGTGTCGATTAGACACCAGGGCCTATTTTGCTTTTTCTAATTTCCGCATTTTTGCTCGGATTTTAAAAATTGTTCGTGACTTTTAATTATTTTCCATGGTGATTACGTAGAAACAGCTTAGTGGCTCTATGTAAATTTGGAGAGATTTTATGACTAAATATACCTATATAACGTCCTCTGGTGTCATTTCGATACTAAGGCAATTTATTTTTATAAAAAGCTGTCGTTTAGCAAAAGGTAATTGACTGTGTAGATACCATTGGTAAAACAAACTTCCAGAAGTAATATAGCACATCTATTTGATCTTGAATGCAGTGTTATTAGCTTCACAGCGGAAATTAAACAGTTGTACTACAGTGGTTGTGTCGTAATTTCGTTACATAGCATTTGCTTATCTGCTATTACGTTCAAATTACATAAAGGCAAGAAATTTGAAAAATCAGGTAAATAGTGAATGTAAAAGGATTACAAATTCACTAACACGCAAAAAGTACGAAGTTAAAGAGTGTAATGAAAAATGCAACTAAATAAAATGTGTGCCACTTGTATGTAAAATGGTGTTTGGAAAAGGTACAGAAAACATTGAATATCACTGTATTCATTGTACATGAGGTACTATACGGTTCAAATTAATTAGAACAAGTATTCATTCCTTGTCTGAGTTGGTATGAGGTTATAAGTGATGTGTCGATCTCCCTCAAATTGGTTATATCTGCCTAGAGGTAATGTGATTGATCGACCTTGACTATAAATTACTTGTTTGATTGGTTTTGGTGTATCAATTGTCCAGTTGTGAGTCTCTCAGTGTGGCAGCTGGTGGCTATAATTTTGCGATGCTTGTAACACGTATTATTTTTACTTGTTCTGAAATGGATATTACTTTAAAGAAGCGTTCTAAAATAATCACTCTTAATGGACACACTTCTATGACTGCGAGAGATATACCTACGGTAGTTGGTGTAGACAATTCAAGTGTTTCAAGAATTTTAAGCACATTTCAAGATTCCGAAACACCGTCTCCAGAAAGCAAAGGAAAATTTGGGCTCAGACGGAAAACTACACCAAAATCTGGCAACATTCTACTAAGAAATATCAAAATAAGTCCAAGAGAAATAAGCGAAGACCTTCGAATGGTTTATTGGATAATGGTGTTGAAGAGTGAGCTCTCTCAACTATTTGGAAAAGACTTCTGGGTGCTATCCGTAAAGCAAAAAGACAGAGAAAAAAGCAACTTCCAGTTTGGAAAAAGGTGAAAAAAGTTTTAGAATGGGTCCAAAATACCAATCCTTGACTCTTAACGACTTAGAGAAACTGATTCTCAATGATGAAACACATTTATTTGTGCTGAGATGCAAATTATGTGTAATTAGAAGAAGTGAAGACGAAACTCTGCTACCAGAGATCCTTCTAAACAGATGTTTTGGAGATTTTCATAACAAATGGCAATGGAAGCTTAATTCTTTTTATAGGCATGATGAATTACGACAAATACATAGAAATATTTCGCAGTAGAATTGTTCCATCCATAGAAACATTTGACGGAACATTTCAACATGATTTGGTTTCTTGTCACAATTCGAAATCAGTCCAGACTTTTATGCGGGTAAATAAAATAAAAGAGCTTAATTAGCCTGGTAATTCACCAGACGTAATTCCTATTGAGAATTTATAGCATATTCTCAAGAATCGTTTAGCTAAGATAAGTTTCACGACAACAGAACAAATGGTAATAAGTGTTATACAAGTCTGGATCCACGATGATGAAGTTAAAAACAATTGCTCTGCACTTGTAGAGTAAATACCAAGATGAGTTGAAGAGGTCATTTCTGCTGTAGGAAGACATACTTCGAACTAGTATACAGATTTTTCTGTGAATAGTAGAAAATCGTTTCTTTACCGTTTGTTCTAATTAATTCGAACAGTATAGTATGCCCAAAGCATGCATACTAATATTGATGAATATATTATTATTTTATTCCATTTTATGTGATTAAGTAATTAGTTTGTTACAGTTTTCTATGACATTGAGGGTCATAATATGTAATAATTACATGAAATATTATATTAAAAACTCTTAAAACTGAACCCTACTCAACAGTAGTCCAGCAATTATTAAAATATTACAATTATTTTGTATATTTTATTTTACGGTGTATTGAAACGACACCGCAGGACGCTTAAGGGTAATCAAAATCCCGGACGTTCTAGTGCAGGGATGGTGAACATTTATGAATCAACGTGCCATTTTTTTTAGAAAAGTCTTTAAGGAGGTATATAGACGTGCCATCAAATAACTTTCACTTGAGATTGTTGGGAAAATAATAAAACTAAATACTAACTACACAAAAATCTTTATTTACTACGAAAGAAATTCCTTCCGCGCTATGTAGTTGTAAATGTTTTAGTTTTACGTGTATTTCAAATTAAAGTAAACATTAGTGTTACTTTTGTTGTTGTAAATTTGATGACAAATATCTTATATAAGGATTGTAAGATGTTACTTTTTGTAGAATGCACGCTGAATTGGAGTCATCTTCCAAACGGGTTCTAAGCAATTAATTATTTTACTGTGGTTAACGTTTTTGACAAGAGGATTTGTGTTTAGTTTCAAAATGCCGTTTTACAGACGATGCTCTAAATACCACTATAAACACACACCTCTCCATAGCTTTTACAAAAGATGCCGTTATTCTAGGTTCACCAGATTTGAAATTTTCTGTTACACTTTCTATCCTGTACTTTTTGTTCTTTTGCTCAACTATCTATGTTAAATAACCGTTAAAAATCGTAAATATAACACAAATAAACCTTAAAATACAGTTGTGTCAATAAAATTGACTATACTCTCTCTCTATGCGTAGATAAACTTTGTACCATTAGCAATTGTATTCCACGACGTAACTAAGGCAGGGCAATAATGATCAAGCGAGCTTGTGAACCGATCACATGCGATTGTTCGTAATACTTCATAGTAAACTTTATTATTTTGAAATAAAATGCAAACCATTTTGATTTCTGAAGTGCCCAAAATATTGTGTCGCGTGTCCTCAATGGCACGCGGGCCACTGGTTCACCATCCCTGTTCTAGTGTTAAGCGCTGATGCTACAAATAAACCGACGTGTCGAAGGACTATTGCACGTTAAATCTGATGAAGTCTTAAATTTTCAAGTTGACGAGATGAGAAAATCTGGATAGTAGGGGATCAGCTCAGTGTCGTCCTCGCTGTCTGACAGAGGTTCAAAATAACAAGTACGTTTCCAATAATCATCTTGTGGCTTTCAAGAGCAAACTTAATAAACATACTCATTTTTTTCACATAGAATTTCAAATATATTACTATGACCAGATAATATTGACCCATACTACAGGGGTGTAAGGACGTGCATCACATGTAGCATATGGTACAATTCTCAATGTCACTCTAAACTACTCTAGACATTTTTCAGTATTTAAGTGGATGGAAAATGATAAATTTGTGTCATAATTTCACATCTTTAGAATTACGGACAGTTGTAAGTAACAAGTAAAAAAATCTTTCCTTATACGAAAAATATTTCGAGTCCACAAAGAAATTATTTAACTACTGAATTCTCTGAATCGTATTAAATTAAAAGTCATACATTATACCCCTGATTTTTTTTATATGAAAATAAAGCGGTGTAAGCGTTAGGTTCGCATTAAAGTTTTATTTATCCTTTTATTTAACTATAATGAAGGAAATATACTTATATTTTATGTTGTCAATTTCTTTTTTAAGAAATATGTATTTAAAAATTTATAACATATGTGCAATTTTAATACTTTTACTTTTGTCTAAGAAATAGTTATATTTTTTGTTTAAGAACTATCTTTAAATGACGCAAAATTAATGTACACTCTTTTTGCAAAAAAAAAAAAAAAAATCGAAGCACCAAGAAGGAGTTGTCCAATTGTAATGAAATTTCGTAGGCAAAGACATCTTGATCGAACATGCAAATGTTTAAATTTACAAAACCAAAGAACATGAATTGTGGGCGTAGTGCGCATTTCTGCGGAGCAGTTCGCAAAATATGATACGGGTAATAGAGACGGAAAATTTACCTTCTTTTTCTCTCTCTCTCTCGTTTTTGCCTTTGTGATTCCCAAATGAAAAAACAAAGATGTCCTCACGACGTTTTCGAAGACCTTATAGACAACCGAATGACTTCGAACTTAGTCACATTGTTGGAATGCGTAAGGCTGAGTGGTCAGACCGTACAATAGGTCTTCCCATGCAACGTACAGACACAGCTGTACAAAGAATCTAGCAGCAATGGTTGCTGTGAGGAACTAACCGACGAAATGAATGCTCTGGAAGGCCAAGATGCACAAATGCGAGGCAAGTTTAGATGATTGATCGACAAGCCAGGAATGGCCCATCGGGGTACCATTTCCACTATTCAACGTACTACAACCTCTTCACTATTCCTCGTGGTACCTTCCACCATTTCACGCCACTTGGCGAAGCGGGGTTACGCTCACATCGGCCTTTAAGACGTCTGCCTTTTACCTTACAACATTTGTGGAATCGTCTGGAGTAGTTTCGCAGTCAATCATCATAGGTGCCATCGAACTGACATCACATAGTGTTCAAAGATGAACCTCGCTTTACTCTTGAAGCACAAGGCCATCGTCTCCGTGTTTGAAAAGCCTGGGGCCTATGGTCTAAATTAGTCTTTTTTTTTACAAAATTAGACAGTCATAATCCGTGGTATGACGGTGTGGGGTTATGTCTCATACGAAAGCAAGCCTTCTCTAGTCATCCTCCATGCATCTTTAACAGCTCAACGATATATTGATACCATCTTGAGGCCGATTGTTTCATTCTTTATAGCACGTCATCCGGTAGCCAGTTTCCAACAAGATAATGCCAGACTAAATATCGTTTGCATATTACTATACTGTGTTTATGCCGTTAATACTCTTCTGTGGCCAGTAAGGGCACCAGACCTTTCACCAATCGAACATATCTGGGAGATAGTAGAGCACTAGATTCGGGCACCTCTAAACTATCGCAGATCTGGAGCAACAACTGGTGAATGCTCGGCAGAATGTATCTCAGGATGCCATTAGGAACCTCTATCCCTTTTTACCGAGACGTATACAAGCATATATCGCCGTCAGAGGTGTGGTTCCACTAACCACTGATTTTAACATTCAAGCTGTAATCATCAGCCTTTGTTGGGCCCTATGGCCTTGATATTTTTATCATCTTACTATCTGTGTATGAGCTGTACACATTTATAATTTCATTAAAAAACACTTCCTTCATGGTGCTTCAATTTTTTTATAAAAGAGTGTATAATGAAAATGTAAATCTATAATATTGAACTCTATTCTCTAACTCTGCATACATTACTGCGGAAATCGAAATGTTTCAAACATGCCTTACAGTGAGGCACGCTGAATCATATTGGTTGATTGATTTGTCATGCCACAGCTAGAAGGTTGCCAACCCTTGATCTTTTCTGTTTTCTTTAATAATTATCATATTTTACTTATTATTTAGATAACGTTAGATTTATAGTAATTTATTCAGTATATAAGTAATAATACATATGCGCGAGTGTATGCATAATATATACATAAATAAAAAAAGAACAAAGTGAAATTTATTCATATGAATCATGCTTTAAGAAATTACTCTTCCATTTCTATAAGTATTAATTTTGCTACTATTTCATTACCAGGAATAAATATATTATCATAAAATCAATCAAGAATTAATAGCTCATATCCTACAAAAGGATTCAGCAGTAAAAATAGGAATTAGAATAATAAATAATATGTATGCCAGTATGAGAAAGAGAGAGAGAGAGAGAATAACTAATAAAATATTCCATTCCTTATTAATATCCTTTCGCTTGTCTAACACTCCCTTATAAGTTATATCATTTACTCGCTATTCGCCTGCGTTATTTTTCGTTCCACTAGCTGAGAAAGCATTAATTAAATAACAAGTTGCATTAATCACTGTAACCGACACTATATCTAGGTTAGGAAGTAAGAGTCTTCCATCGGAACTTATTTTGTAGTTTATTTCTCGAAGAAGGAGAGAGAGGGAATGAAGAATGAAAATTAAAAGTGCGATGATAAATAAAAAATCTATGCAGAGTTAATAAATTTTTTCAAAAATCAGAAAATCATCAAAATTTTGCCAATATTTAAATTAAAAAGATTGTCGGCTTGGTGGTGAAGAGGTATCATGCCCACTTCGTAAGCCTAAGTTTCCGGGTTCGATCCCGGCTAGATTCTATCGATTTTCTGGATGCAAAAGTCGTAGGCACGCATATCGCATGATTATGTGGCATGTAAAGGATACTTTGAGTATCAATGTGACTCTGGTACATTCCGCAAAATGAAATCACGGCAATGTGTAGCATCCCATGAGAGTTTGAATTAAAAATGTATTCATGCGTTAAAATTTGGTAGCGCGAGCCGCCACAGGCTGGTGCCACCATGAAGTGGCTCTCTCATTAGGGGATTTGCCGTGTCAGCAAAGGCTCAGTTTCCAATATTTGCCACCTTAGATGAAAACGAGACCACGTTGGCAACTTATTAATTGATTGAACGGTGCAGAAGTTGTTTTTCTATAGCGCCATCTGGTGGGGAGCTGCAACAAAGAGAATAGCACAAAAACCTTCTCCACAAAAAAATGCATATACATCCCAATTTTCATAGTGATCGGTTGCAATAGAAGCGATTTCATATAAACAAACATCCGTTTATATATACACTCAAGAGCCAAAACATTATGATCACCCCTACATTTTGTAATGAACTCTCCCGGATGACGTGAAAGGCACGTGATCAGGTGGAAGTGGTATTTACCTGCTGCTGGAGAGTCTGAAGAATCATTCTTTCACTCACTTCTGTGTGTGATGGGAAAGGCTGCGGATCTAAGTGACTTTGATAGAGGGCAGATCGTAATGGCTCGAAGGCTCGGAACAAGTATTTCCGAAACTGCACGACTCGTGGGTAGTTCGCGATCTACAGTTGTTAGTATTTATGCAAAGTGGATGAATGATGGTGAAACCAGCAGTAGACGACATGGTGTTTGACATTCACACGCTATCAAAGAAAAAAGTCATCGGAGACTGTCTCGTATGGTGAAGCAAAACCGGAGCCAGACAGTGGCTCAGCTGACAGCCCAATAAAATGCAGGCCAAGTAGAATAGTATCGGAGCACACTGTTCAGCGGACACTGTTGGATATGGATATATGCAGCAAACTTCCCACTCGCGTGTCTTTATTTACCAAGCGTCATCGGCAACTGCGCCTGCGCTGGGCCCGGGAACATCGCGATTGGTCCTTGGATTAGTGGGAGAGAGTTGCCTGGTCAGATGAATCACGGTTTGTCATCCATCACGCCGATGGCCGTGTCCGGATACGCCGTCTTCCAGGCGAACAGTTGCTCCCTCAATGTACACTAGGCCATACACAGGCCGGTGGTGGTGGTATTATGCTTTGAGGGACGTTCTCTTGGGCGTCTCTGGGACCCGTGGTTGTGGTAGAGCAGACCATGGATGCTACAGGGTATCTGAACATCATTAAGGGACCAGTTGCACCCTTACATGGTCTCTGTTTTTCCAGCTGGAAATGGAATATTTCAACAGGACAACTCCCGTGTCACAAGGCTAAAATTGTGTTGGTGTGGTTCCAGGAACATGATACTGAATTCCAGTTAATGTCCTGGCCGCCTAACTCACCGGATCTCAATCCGATAGAACACATTTGGGATGTCATGGGATGGCGGCTCAGAGTTCAAAGACCACCAATTCGCAATATCTCGGATTTGCGTGACCGTTGCTTAAACATCTGGTACAGTCTGTCTCTGGCCATCTACCAAGAACTTGTGGCATCGATGCCAATGCGGGTTGAAGCTATGTTGAGCGCCAAAGGTGGGCGAGCTCGTTATTGACAGGTGGCCATAATGTTTTGGCTCTTGAGTGTATATATATATATAGAAAAATATGTATTTCATTTTAGTGTTCTAATTGGTGGTATGGAAAAACGTAGGGTGAGGGAGGTTGAAAGAAAAACTTTGGTGATTGAGTGTTTATTAACACCACACTAAAAAAACTTTAATAGGGCTATTGGTGATGGATCTTGTAATTTTGGACTAATATCAATTTACGAGGACCACAACAGACATCTGATTCTATTGACTTCCACACCAAAGGAAATAATTTAAACTTCGAGAGATTTAACATACATCAGCCTCACTACACGTCAGATCTTCATTGGCACTTGACCTCAAACTCTTGTAATGCCAACCACGAGCTCAGAACCATTACCATTAGGTTCTCGAGGCCACTGTAACACTTGGGGTAAAAATTGCCTTAATAAATATATTTTTGTTAATTATAAATTACAGTTATATCTACAAATTTTTGCATCCCAACTCCCCAGTTAAGACAACTCCCTGTTAACAACCGCGTAACGCGGAGGTTACATGTATTGGTTTGTCCGAGCAGAGCATTACAAATTTTAAAAAAAATCAAATTCATATTGTAACAACCTTGTCGAGTTTGTTGGTGTTAGGGGGTTCGAGTTAAGATCAGCCATAACCAGTTTCAAATTCAGATTTATTACCCCACTAACTTAAGCTAAAGTAAAGAAAGTTAGGAAAAGGCAATACGTAACTAATTAGATGAGCAATCACAAGGTTTAAGGATACTTAACATATGAGTATAATCTACTCCACTTACACTAGAAGCACTCAGGCCTTCTATACTAGATTTCAAGGTTACGGGTACGACTTAATTCTTAAGCTCAATCTTATAACTTATTCTCCAATTATCAACAATTGAACATCCAGCGAGTATCCGTCAACTAACTTCACGTTCCTAAATATTTCAGTTAAATATAACAACTCATTTGCATAAATCAAGTCTTCTTCTACGGAAGAAAGTTTTCAATAGAACATACAGTTAAAAAGAAATAAATTTACCTCAAAAGAGTTAGTTGAAGGTTCTCGGATAGACCCGTTACAATATGATTAAAAACAGATAATAAAAGGCATCCAAAATATTCTAAATAAACTATTAAATATGTTATGTTAATTAAAGATTAGATTACTTTATTTTTCGCAACCAGAAATCTTTTTTTATGAAATGTACCATGTCTTAGATCGTATCAATACAAATATAATGCTTCATTTCCTCTAACACAAAGCTTAAATAAATCTATGTACCGCAAAATAAACCAATTGCAACGACAGAATTGCCTATAGCATGTGACAACCAGTTGTCGCAGACCTTTAAGCTAATTGATGAATAGTAGTAGAACATTGTCTGTGGCTTACCCTGAAAGCCTTTAAATGGGATGTCAGAAAGAGATGGGATGCCAAATTGTTTCGTCGCTTAAAGCAACGAAACAATTCTATTAAGAACTTTTTCCATAAACTTAAGTATAGACTTTCAAGAAAGATTCTCGTGTAATTAAAGACAAAAGCGAAAATTCTTCTTAGCTGATGAATCTTTTCGGTAAAGAATGTGTTACATTACTGCGGAATGTCAATAATTAATTAAGGTTCATAATTAAGTTATTTAGTTTGCGTTGCGATGAAGACTAAGTGTTTGAGCTATTTGTTAGAATACTTTTATATGTATCACCGAAATAAAAATAAAATCAGTTGCGATTTTTCTTAAATGTATTTAGATATTTGTAATTATTTTGTTTTACTTGCTTGATAGGTCGGCTTGATGATTTAGAGCAGTGGTATTCAAATTGTGTTCCACGGAACCCTGAGGTTCCACAAGGCAGTGGTCCCCAGCCCCGGTCCGTAAATCAAATCACACCGGGCCGCACAAGAAACATTAAATTATTGTATGTTTCTCTCAGGTATGTGCGACCTTTTAAGAAAATCTCTTTATATTCCAAGTTAAATCTATTCATGCTCATTTTTTGTGTGATTGCATTTTATACTGAAGGCTTGTTTAAATAGAATTAAATTAATTTATTAAATCAAAACAATCTAAAATATAAACAACCAACGTCTCCCCCCCCCCCTAACGGGCCGTGGTAAAATTATCAAATGTTGACCGGTACGTGGCAGTAAAAATGTTGGGAATCACTGCCACAAAGCATACCCATGGGTTCCACAAGTCACAATAAAAAAATTGAGTTGAAATAAATATGTTTGTAAAATGAATTCAATTCTCTATGAAGTTAGCATAGTTACAAGTATCTAAAGCTCATCCCCCTCTCGTATTCATTAAAACTGAAAATTTTCTTTATATATGACTTTATTTTGAAACTCTTTTCAAGCTTTTATAAAACATTTTATCTTTATACATATATATTTCCAACTAGATTCTAAATATTCTATTGTTTACTATCTAGGTTTCCACGAGATAATGTTATACTCGTTAGCTAGCACAATGTCTTGCAAAACTAAATACTTTTCTAATAGAAAAAGGCACCTTTTTACATTTGTGGGAAAGTCACACGTAACGTAGGAGAGGAAACAACTTATCAACAGATTCGAAGTTAAAATCTAAATTTAAGCAAGAACAGCTTCTAAATTTTAGGTTCCAAATTCCTGCAAAATACACGGGATTTTCTCACGCAGCTATAAACATTTTAATGCCATTCAGAACATTATGTTTAAGTGAAATATATTTTTCAGCGTAAGTGGCTACAAAAACAAAGTATAAAAACAAATTAAACTCAGAATATGTAATGCAATTGCATTTAATCTCAATTGACCTTGACTTTGACACTTCGTGTGATAAAAAAGCAAGCACATATCCCAGTTATTATATATAATGCATGGCTAGAGGCCACTTGGATCACTAATTAATATTCTTTCTCAGTAAATTGTATAAAAAAATTAGATTAGAATTTTTAGCAATAAATGCAATACTTTTTTAATTGCCTTTACATGAAGCGCCTATAACATGTCGATCTACTTTAAATTTTAGCGTGAGATATATTCTTCAAAGTATGTGTATGGAATGGAGTTCCATGAAAACACCTTTTAGCTCTATGGGTTCCACGAAAACACCTTCAAATTCTAGGGGTTCCGTGAGTTAAAAAAATTTGAAGACCACTGATTTAGAGGTAGTGTGCTTGCCTCGTAAGCCCATGGTCGAGTTCGATCCTGGAAGGAATCGATAGACTTGTAGAACGCCAAAGTTGTAGGAACGTACGTTATATGTTTATGTAGCATGTAAAGTATCCATTTGGATCTGGTATTCTCGGCAAAATTAAATCATTAATTAAATATCTCTCAATCATGCTCTCAACTCTAATTAGGACACTATCTGGATCCTGGCAGACAGCAGAAGCTCCATCCAATATTTGAAGAATTGGCCAAAGATCATGGACAGTATTTGTCTAGATATTTTATCCAAATTGGCTAGGCTTGGTCAGGGAAAACAAGTGTGTCTTTAGTGGATTCCATCACATGTGGGTGTGACTGGGAACGAGGCAGCTGATGAGCTTGCTGGTAGGGGTTGTGATCTCCCTAACCCAGTTTCTCTGTCTTGAGTCCCTCTGAAATCCATTCCCTCCACAAAGCTAAAATGAATCTGACTTGGCGAAAGCCTCCCACTCACCACAGGTACGCAGTTAAGGTTCCTGCTTTATCTTTACAGTGCAAGAGATCCAGAGCTCGCCAAACAGCCTTGGCACGCATTAGAAGCGGTCACCTGCGTGTTAAGTCCCTTGTGCAGGGATTAAAGTCTTTCTTTACCTGTCCCTGCTTTCCCTCCTCATCTTCTGGACTGCTAGGGCATTTCACTGGGACAGTTGTTAGGAGATCAAGACTTGCTTGGTGACATTCTTATGCGGAAAGATCAAGTGGACTTGACGTAGGCTTTCCTCCTCCAAAGGGATTTGAAACAACAACAACAAATCATGACAATACTTAGCATCCGACAAGAGTTTGTATTAATTAAAGCGGGAGCCCCACAAGATGGTTCAAAAAATGAAATTGCTCTCATACTTAAAGGTCTTTCCGTAACTGCAAGGAATTGATTGCTGGAAGACTGTCCATTTGATTAAAAAAACCTTGCTTGGTATAGTTGAAAACATATTAGAATGGTTGCATAGAGGGAAAATTTAATAATACTATAAGGGTTAGTCAAAAATTACTAATCGTTCTACAACTTTATTAAACAAAGATAGGTGTACAACAGAATCATTACTTTTCGATTTAGTCTCTACCTTTGACTATGCAATCGATCCAACAAGCCATAAGCTTCTGTATTCCTTCCTGGTAGAAAGTTTCTGATAAGTAATGAAGTTATATATTTTTGAACTGCAATCCGAATGCCCATGTCTGAGGCAAATTGAAGATACCTTAAAGCTTCCTTGCACGATCCAATGAAATCAAATTCTAAAGGAGCGAGATCTGGGCTTCAGGATGGGAGTTCCAGGTTCTCACAGTCTGTTCATTCCTGCGGTAAGCATTCGTGGTACTCGTCGCACACATGCTTTAAATTTGTTGTGGATAATCTGATAGGCAGAACTATGACTGATGTTTAACGAGATAAGACCCTATCTGTGGTAATCTACCTTTTCTGCTATAACCATCTCTGGAGCTTTCTGAATGTTATTGGCAGTGGTCAAGGTTGACGGTCGCCCAGTGCCATTTTTTTTAGTTCATTCGGCCACTTTTAAATATTTTAGTCCACAATAAAACACTTTTAAGACATTAAGCACTTCTCCCGTACTGTGACAAAAGTCTCCAGTGTATTTCAGCATCTTTCAACATCTCACAAAAGTTTGATTGCTGCTTGCTGTTCCTCTTTGGGGCAATCTGATATCGAAGCTGTCATGCTTATGCTGTTGTAAATAGACAACAGGTGACACGACTGTGATCAAATTACACCCAATAACTACAGTTGCACCAACTCAATTCATTCACATGCAATGGCTACCTACCATTGTATCATTCAACGAAATGTTTAAATAATTTCTGACTTACAATCTGATATCGAAGCTGACATGTTTATGTGTTGTAACTAAACAACAGCTGACGCGACTGGGATCAAATTTCACCCAATAGCCACGGATTCACCAACTATACGCATGCACATGCGACGGCTACCTATCATTGTATCATTCAAAGAAATGTTTAAATTATTTTTGACTTAACCTCCTAATAGAATTGGAATTTTTTTTTCAGATTTAATCTTTAAAAGATGGTGATTTTTAGAAGAATCTGTTCATCAGAGAAAGGGGAGTTTTCTTTTGTGCCATCTTCCAAACTTTTTATGAATGATTGAAAAGACCATGTGTTGGCAAACAAGGACAACAACATAAAGTGTTGTTCACCTGCTGAAAAAAAGAAGCTTCAGAATCTAAGACTGTTTTCACACAAAGCAATTTTGTGCCAGTCAACTCGCTTCTGGGCGATACTTCTTTAGTTTGAAGAGGAAAAGAGGATTCCTTTCACACGTGGACACAAATGGACTTATCGGTACAATTAAGAAGCTGTAAAAAGCTTTTTCCATTTACAATATACAAATAGCCCCATGTGAAGGGCTTAGTTTCCACAGCAACCTTTTAGTTGAGTCAACTCATGGGTAGAGAACGTAGTTTTCGAAGGCTTGAGGGAATGGTAGAGTAGGGAAAGCCTCGTGTGAAGGAATCCAAATGATTTCTATTTAAAATTAGCTTTCGATTGTCTGCTCCTTTTATTATGTGCGGCTCAAGTTGACACGTGAAAGGGTCTAAAGAGGAAGGGGAATTTTATTCCCCTCTCAATCAGAAAACAAGAGTTTGGTCAAGTGACTGATGCTTAAGGATTTTGTCAGACAAGATGCTATTAAGGAGGAAAAGAACTTATTGGTTCATTTTTTTAAGCAAGCCTTTTCTTTACGAGACTATTTCTGTTGGTAGAAATATAGACCACCCATCCTAGAAAGGTTAAACAGCCCAAAAGTCTTAAAAGAATAAAGATGCAAACAGTAATTGGAGTTATTTAATTATTTTAATTTAATATTTATTAAAAATTACTTTATTAAAATGAAATAAATTTTTTTGATTAAATTAAAATAAAATTATTTGATTAAATTAAAATAAAAACTATTGGATTTAATTAAAAAAATATTTTATTTATATATAGTTAAATCTATTTTGAAAAATAAGTGTGCAAGAAAACAAAATCAATTGATAATAATTAGAAATATAGAAAAATGGCAACTTTAAGATCTAGTTAATATTTTTAATTAGAATTAAATTTAATTAATAAAAAAATGCAATCAATTTTAATAACGAACTTAAATTAAACTTAAAAGATGAAAGATTTCATATTTATACTAATTGTAACCTTATTGTGTTAGAATAATATTTCATTACCCTCTTTTTTTTTAAAATTTATATTCCATTTATTTAAATAGCAAGTTTGTGGTGTATTTCACACTTAACGAATTTTAATATTTAAACAGCTTCTATTTATTTAAATGAAAATGTAAATGTATTCTATTTATTTAAGGACCTTTTTTAATCATTCATGTTTTATTTACTATGCGTATTTAATGACGTTACATATTTAGCTTTAAAAATTGCGATATAAAGAATCATTTTTATTTCATTAATAATTTTCAGTTTTCAGTATCATAGAGTTTATTTAATATTATGCAAAATTCTTGAAAGGAATGGTAGATGTACCGTTCTGAGATTTAAAATTAATTCTTCTGTATTTTAATTCTCTACATTTTAGTTAACTTTTCTTAGTTCATGGTAAATCCTTTACAGTTTATTCAAAGCTTCAAATTTAGCAATTTTATTTCCTCAGAGGTTTGTTTTTAAAGAACAAGAACGATTTTCTTGTATTTGTAGAATTTTGTTGACAAGATAGATGCATGTTATTTCGTTAATTAACGAGAATTTGATTCAACTTGATCTAATGCGGTTTTTAACACGCTTTTATCAGCTTCACCTGCATGTACGGGAATCTTTGAACTCGATTTTTACGCAATTTAAAATGTCGGATTAATTCGAAATTCAGCACACTTGTCAAGGACGATGGCTATACAATAATTTAATAATTTTGTTCCATTGTCTTGATCAGGATCACCAGGATTAACGATTTCCCATTATCAGATTTGGTTACGAATTCCAGATTTGGCAACTAAAATATTAAGTTTCAATCCTAAAGCAAAAATGCTCATGGTTAATACAAAGAAAATAAAAAAACATTAATTTATCAATGAATAAACGATAATTTGAAAAACTAGGAAAACACGCTTTAATTGTAGATCGAACTAACAGAATGAAAAATAAATTATAGTTTAAAAAAAACTAAAAAAACACGCTTTTTTATTGTTAATCGAACTAAAAACTAACAATAAATAATTCTTAATATAAAGATAAATGATTAACGAAATAATTAGTGCCATTGCGGTAAAAGAGTGGAGTGCTCGATATCAATTTGTGACGGATGCATACGCGTCCTTCCATTAACCTCTGGGGAATTCTTTTGGGCCAACATTTTCAACCAACCTTCTCCGAAGGGCAGAAAGCGTGATATGCAAACTAAGTTTAATATGTGTACTCTTTATTCGCGAGGTTGAGAGTTACTGAATTGTGAATAGATTAGAAGTGAAGTAAATTGCCAATGAAACGTATACGTAAGCAGTGTAAGAATCCAGAAGTTGGAATATGAAGAAAGTGATAGGTGATAGATTAACTATTAGGGAAGGGTTAAAGTCAACGAAAAAAAAGAAGACTGCAAGAGTTCAGGTACTGTGATCTTAAATCAAGTCGATGTTTAGAAAATTAAACTAATAGTGTGCGGTCGTTAAATACATAAACTCTGTATAAAGTTATATTAAAGTTAGAGGTGCATGTGATTGAATATATTCTCCACAACGCTATCTCGTCTCTCTCCCGTTCTATTACTGATTAAGTTTATCTTGTTTAAGTGTTGTTTGTGTCTGAGTTGAATAGAATGATAAATAAAATATTTGAAGTTCATCATGTCGTACGATCATTTAGCTCCTACCACACCTCTAGCCAGGTCACAGGGAAGAAAGGACGTAAATTCTTTATAAATTTTATAATTTTTTACTAGTTCCATTCCAAAATGCAAAGATAGTGTAAAAGCACCCCAGGCTTTTTAGTTTACTTTTTTTAAAATTTTTTTAAGCTATAATTTATTACACCAAAGATGTGTGAGGATTCAGAAAGTATTAAGAAAATGACGTTTTTAAAAATGAATGTATGAATGTATTATGATGAGCAGTTTTTCTTTATTGAAGTATGGAATTTCTCTTAACGGTAATAATTAACTTGAGTACTTTTACATTAAGCTTACCTAAATTTATGAGAATAAAAGCGAACTCATTCTTTTAGGACGAACTCATTTCTCATTTAGGACAACGGTTGCCAATCTTTAGAATTTCATGGACCACTAGGTGTATAAATTTATGTTTGGAGGACCGCTAAAACGAGTGACCTCTACAACTATACTGTTCACAAGCAGTGAAATACTTTTAACCCGAAAATGCTTAAGGTATCCGAATACCCTAAAATTATGAATTTTGTCAAAAGTTGACAAATTTTTTTTATGATTTTATTTTAGGCCATCTTATTAGCTTTATAAAAATACAAGGTTTACTGTAAAAGTTTGTTGATTAACTTTTGGTACAGAATTGGTCTCGTTAATGTTATTTTTTTGTAAATATAAACCAATTTTTTCCCATTTTAGTAATAATAATTTATTTTTGTCTGCTTAATTTGAGCATATTTTTTTAAACTGTACTAAAGAAATCTAAAAACCACACAAAAAAAATCCCTACATCTTCATTTTTTTTTTAAAAAAAATTGTTGCAAGTAGTTGGAGTATTATGTTTCGCAGATATGCAATATAAGATCATATATGCATGAAAAAGTCTGCCTTTTTTTTGGGAATATTTTGGGCAAAAAAAAATGAACACTAAAGAATTTTAAAAAATGTACCTGACTTTGAATTATGTACATTAGTGTATATTTTAAGGCTAGTAGAATTATATTCGTAAAAACTTCTTTCTTATAGGAAAGTTTTTTACTTTTTTTTCAGAAATGTTTTCAATTCAATGTATATTAGAATGAAAAAGTCAAATAACAAAGGAATATATACAATTTTAAAAAAATTAAGAAACTAGGAAAATTAGCAAATATTCATCTGATTTAGTATAAAAAATGGGCATGACATGTATTATCTACATATACGTTACATATATATATATATATTTTATATTATATTATATATATATATATATTATATATATATATATATGAGCTATTTCTTTTAAGTTTTCTTCAAATAAATTTACTAGTTAAAATAGTTAAATTTTTTATAGAAATTCATTATTGATTCCTTAATGACATGAAACTATTTTTTTCACTGAAATAAATGTTTTTCAGGAGTGGAAACTAGGGAAACAAATAATGAACTCGTCGGGATGTGTAGGGGTATATTTTACCTTCAGTGATTTTCATACTTCGAAACAAAAATAAGTTCATCTGTTTCAAAGAGAGTTTGCCTTCCCTATTTTTAAAATCTTATACATGGAAAAGATTCTTAAAAAGTTTACTCAAAAAGGAAAGTTTATCGATTTTTAAAGCTTTCTTTAGATAAATAAGGTATTATCTTCGAGGAAATGAAGATAATATTTTAGATAATTAGGCTCTAATATTTTATTTTCAGTCAATTATATTTTGTAAATACTTTTAGTCTGAGATAAAGCAATTTATCTCTTTCGTATTCTATGAGATTTTAATTTCTAAATCTTTAAATCTTAAGAAATCTCTTGATTCTTATATTGGATAATGGGAAGCTTCATAAAAGGGATGTAATCACTGCTGAGAATGGATGAGAAATAATATTCATTTAAAAAGTATCTTATTTGGCTTTATTTTGGAACATCTTGATTATTTTGCTTCAGTTCTACTAAGTAGAGATTTAAAAAATTTCTTTTAACTGATAACTCTTGCAGAGATTTTCAAACTGAAGAATAACAATTAATATAAAAAATAGGTCAATTCCTACTAAGATCAACAAAAAAATTTATTTTAGTTACTTTTTATTAAATAGTTACAATTAATAAAAATGTGTATATACATATGATAGAATTACAACATTAAGTAGCAATTATTTTTTATTAATTATCTTTAAAGTATCTTATCGTCATCCAAAACAATCGTGTATATAAAATTTCAGTTCAACTGAATGCTTTGAAAAGTGAGGAAAAAAAATCTTTATAAGTTTTGACCAGTCGCTAAAAATGAACCCCACGTGTCTGTATCTGTAATTCCTTAAAAAATTAATTTATATCAATTAATTTTAACTAATTTTATTAAACTATATATATATATACTATAGTTACCCAAAATATTAGAGTATAGAAAATTTCAGAAAAACTGAGCGCTTTAAAATTTTAGAAATAAACATTTTCAAGTTTTGACGCAAGTCGCCAAAATTGATGCCAACGGGGCTGTATTTATAATTCTTTGAATAATTAGTTTTAATTAATTAATTTATATTAATTATCATTAAATTACTGTATTCTCTTCCAAAATAATCTTGTATGTAAAATTTCAGCTCAATTGAGTACTTTAAAATGCTTTTTACTAACGATTGAAAATTTGTACAAGATAAATATAGAGTGTGAGCAATATAAAGTAGGAATTGAATAAATATATATAGAGAGAGAATTAATAGTAGAAATTGAAAAATCAAATTTTTTTGTGTTTATTTTAAGGAAATATTTGTTACAACCATTATTTTATTTTGTATGATTTGTTTGTGTCGTTGTAAAAACGCATACTCATACATGTTGTTTAATATGATAAAAATTCTTTTAGTGGTAAAAGGTCAAAGCATTAATAATAGTAAATGTACTATGAAATATACCTGCTATTCGATAAGTAGCAGGAATTAGATTTAGCTTATTTAGAATTTTTTGTGTGTAATTATGACAAATGTACCGACTATAGATCATAGGTTCCCGAACTTTTTTGAACTGGCGCAACTTTTTCTAGTGAATGTTTCTCAAAATTCTCTCTCTAGAGAAATAAGAGTGTACATTGTGAAATCAAAATTTAAATTTTAAAAAAATATTCTATTACTGAATACTTTTTTGATGTAATTTTTTTAAACTCCAATTTTTTTACTTGCGTATCTGAAACAGCTATTAACACAAATATATTTAAAAAAGCAATAGTATATATTTTAGTCATAAATAGGATTTTGGTGGAATTGAAACGCTACTGAATTTCTTCTTTATTTAAAAGAGGGGAATAAAAGTTATAGCTCACCTGTTATAAAGACAGGTAAGGGTTTTGATGATACGAAGTAATTCATAATAAAAAAAAAACTATTACTTTCAAAATAAATATAAATTGACCATTTCAGCTTTTTAAGAATCACATTTTAATTCCTGGTTAACATATTTAACTATGTTTCTTGGATAATATACGTAATGAAATGCAGGGGACGAAACATTTTTCCTACTGCTCACAAAGACAACACTTGCACTACAGAAATTAAAATGCACTATATCATTCATTTTAATGTAGGTCTGAATATGTAAGTTTTCATCCACTTTCCCAATTACCGAAATATGTGAATTTTCGTACGTGTGATATAGAAATGATTTAAATACAAACAATCAACATAAGGTAAACACTTTATTAAAGTTTACTTTTGTTAGTACATAATCAGCGTGTTTTTTAGTTTTTTTAGACTATATTTGGTTTATCTGCCCTAGCCCCTCCATGTCCTCTCAACGCCCCCTAATTTTCTCTGGGTCTTTAAGTGCCCCTCTGAAAGCCTTAAACGCTCACAAAAGGGCGCTATTGCCCCCGTTGAGAACCTATGCTATAGATGGAATATGTTAAATGTAAGTATGAGTTAGGTAAGAAATTGATGCAGTAAAATACGTTGAACACGAAAACGCTTTAGAAGAAATTTTGGTTAACACGAAATAATACAATGGTCCCGACAAACTACTATGCATCCATGCATTTCTAAAAAAATTTGAAAAAAATTAACTGAAATGTTTTGTGTATGTTCTGTATAATAGTAAAAGTGTTTTAGCCTTCCGATTTATCAATCACTGTTTTATTACAAAGTTTACAGTCCCTTATGTTAATATAATCACTGTTTTTTAAGCAATCTCATATAAAATGCTGTAGTTTTTGTAAAAAAACTAGAATATTTCTTATCTTGAAGGTCATTTCAAAAATAAATAGCACAGCAACACATTAGAATTGAAAAATTGAAAATTTGTTCATAAACGTTTTGTACAGAATCGGCCTCGTTCATGTTATTTTTTGTCAATTTTTACCCCTTTTTTTACCATTTTAGTGATAATTTCTTTTTCTCCTTTTCATTTTACCAATTTTTCTTAAAATGTACTAAACAAATCTAAAAACAACAAAAAAATCACTATACCTCCATTTTTTTAAAAAAGGTCTTAAGAGTAGTCGGATACCTTAAAAAAATTTTCTATCGTTATGTAACTAATTTTTTTATAATTTGACTGTTTTACCCAGACAAAGCTAGCCCTGGTGAAAGTCAGTTCAATGTTATAAATCAAGTAAAGGCGTAATTAGGAAATACATCCCTATGTTTCCACACTTTTACCCAACCCTGTATTACTATTTATACTCAACTCACAACAATAATTCATAGCGTTTAATCAACCAGGAAAACTATTTGCGTTACTTTTTTTCCCCAATGTTTCTACTTAAAGAACAATATGTACACATATTGGATATACGATAATTTTTTTTTACTATTATATTTCGCAAGAATTGTATTGATAGGAATGAAATTCTCATGAGAATGGGATAATAGCTTTTGTCGCTCGCTCCACACATCCCACAAAAATAATAACTGTAACTCTTCTCACGAGATAGAATCATCTAATTAATCTAATAATGTAAATAATTAATTTTAACATAAAAATTTATAAAAAAAAAACAGTTTTGCTATTTAGTAGCCACCCTTTTGAATTTTATTTTATTTTTTGTGTGACTCATGCTTTTACTGTAATTCGAATAATGGATTAGTAAGTAAACAGTAACTGATTGCTAATAATGTATCATCAGATTTATGATGAAATTTTTCTTGAAAATTTTGCTACATTTTTCTCTTTTTAATTTACATTTTCACAGCTTATGTTCAATTTTAAATAAATCTATATTTTCTTAGGATCCCACAGAAGGTCATTTGCACTTTATGGAAATGATTTTGTAATTTATTTTCTCGTTCATGTTTTGAGATAAAACTTTGGCAACCTTCGAATAATGGTCTACTAATGTTTTCTTTTGATTGGAGTATAAATTAAAAATATTTATTCATTTCAAAATGGCTCCTAAAAGGGATAACTGACTCCAAGGTTGCATAACTGTGTTTTCCGAGGAGAAATATATATATTCGTATCGACAAATCATAAAGAGGTGTAAAATCTCGGTTATTGCATCTCAAAATAAATAAATTATAGTTTAAAATAAAAACAAAAAAAACACATGATTTTATAGCTAATCGAACAAAAATATAAAACATTTCAGATAAAGAAAACTTTTTTTGGTTGTTGTATTTGTATTAACTATATATATTCAGCGTTTTCGCTTTAGGGTTGTAATTTAAACTTTTAGTTACCAAATCTGGAAATGGAAAATCGTTAACCTGGTAATCCTAATCAGGACAATTGAACACAATTATTAAATGATTGTATTGTCAACAATCCTTGACAGGTGAGCAAAACTTTGAGTTAATCTGATCTTTTAAAGTGGGTAAAATTCGAGCTCTAAGATTCCGTTGCATACAGGTGAAGTTGATTAAAGCGCTTAAAGAAGTATTCATAATATATTAAATTTGAAAGGAAAAGAACGTCTCGGTGGGATGGGGGGTGAAAGTAAAAATGAAAACATTACCACGAAAGCTAATTTTAAGGCTGTTAGAAAGCAAATTTTGGCTGACACTTAATGGGATATGACAGTGCTTCTCAAACTTTCAATATTCGCAATCCAATACTCAATGATAATTTTTATAGCGCCCCCCGTCCAAGTAACAAAAATGTATTACATTCAATAATACTATAATTTGACGCTAATGCTAAAATGTGACTTCAAACTCTTAAGTGCCACTGGTGTATACAAACGTTCGCTCAGCCAAGGCATTAATTTTCTGGACGTATATATACGTTTTTCTGAAGTACAACCTGTTCTGTGCACTGCTATCTGTAAAATTATTCCGAGGGAATTCATGGAATGCAAAAAAAGGACCTTGACTGTTTGCGAAGAATTTACTTATTTCAGAGAATCTGCTTATTTGTTCCTTTTCTCCCCCCCCCCCAAATGCATCACATACGCGCGACTACGTGGAAAACGGTGGCATTGAGGAGCGAATTACGTAACTTTTAACAGTTAGTTAAGGGATTAATTATAAACCACATACAAATTATCAACATATGTGTTAATACAAATCCATAAGGTCAGTCGTAATTATCCAACTTGTTCTTAACTTAGTATTGTTAAATTAATCATAAAATACATTGTACTGACTGATACATTTATAAATGCGATATATCAGTGTAAATGTGTATTTTAATTTTTATTATGTCAGAATGTATTTTGTTCGTTTCCTTGGAGTATATTAATAATTTTTTAATTAATCTTTTTTTCGACTTTTCAATATGCTCGCGCCCCCCTTGTAGGGTTATCAAGCCCCCCAAGGGGCGCGCCCCACAGTTTGAGAAACGCTGGGATATGGGCATATTTAAGTGATTGTGATAAAAATAAACATCAATTTTCTATTGCTTAACTGTAGGAGAAAACCGCATGAAATGGTTTCCTCATTGTATAGAAACGTTCCTAAGGAGATTCATGATAGTTGCAGAAGTTTGTTACAACAGCAAATTAAAAATCAATAATTTTCTTAATAAAATTTTTTTTATGTGCCATGTTTTTATAACCATTTCATGTATTGTCATCCACTTCTGAGCTATAGTCTAAATTCCAAGTCTCTATCTCCTCGGGAAGTAAGTTTAAAATCAATTACAAAATTCCACCTGGACAGACATACAAAAAAGCGAGTTAATAAAAACATGGGAACCTGGGGACTCCTCTTTGACCACAGAGCCACGAAATTGAATACGTAGACGCAACTCGACTCGTGTTATCGACAGGTTGTCTTTGTTCGTGTAAATTCGTGTAAGTTCTTAAGTTACAGTGTCCCTGTCTAAATCGGAGCCCGCCACTTCGGGGGCCCGTGTTTGAGACTATAACATCTTTTTTTTAACATTTGTATGCATTGTCATCAGCTTTTGAGCTATGGTCCAAATTTCAAGTCTCTAGCTCATCGGGAAGTTAGTTTAAAATCAATTACAAAATTCCTCCCTAACAGACATACAAGAAAGCGATTTAATTAAAAAAAAACATGGTAACCTGGAGGCCCCTCTTTAACTCTAGAGCCACGAAATTGTATATCTAGACGTAACTCGACCCGTGCTATCGACAGGTGGTCTTTGTTCGTGTAAATCATAGGTTCTCAACGTGGGCGATAACGCCCCCTTGTGGGCGTTTGAGGCTTTCAGGGGGGCGTTGAGATGGCACGGAGGGACTTGGGCAGATTAACCAAAAAGACTAAAAAAACACGCTGAGTTGTACTAACAAAAGTAAACTTTAATACTGTTTACTTTATGTTGATTGTATGTATTTAAATCATTCCTTATCACATGTGCGAAAATTCACATATTTCGGTAGTACGGGAAATCGATAAAAAACTTAAAAAAGATTACATTCAGGCGTACATTAAATTGAATGATATAGTGCATTTTAATTTCTGTAGTGCACGTGTTGTCTTTGTCTGTGAGCAGTAGAAAACATGTTTCGTCCCCTGCATTTCATTACATATATTATCCAAGAAACATAATTAAATATGTTGTGATGTAGCCGCTCTCCTTTCCCTAATTGCTGGGGAAAAGTGGCCAAAATGGGGGGGGGTCAACATTTCTGACCTCTGTTCCTACGACCATTCCTCAGAATCCGGGAGTGGACATATTCCCCGGCCTGTGTGGAATTTTCGTTTCCTACGCATCCTTGGTGACGGCGGGTCTAGGAGGTGGTCACCCGACATTTGGGTCTGAAATTTTCCCACGTTTCAGGAGCCGACAGACAAGGGACAATGGAGAGCCGAAAAGAGGGAACAGGAGCAACCTGGGCTTTAAAAGGCACGGCGTGAGATTTTGCAGGGAGAACGAGAGAGAACCGTTTAGAGGCATCTCAAGCAATTTAGTGAGAAAACTCGGCGTCTGAATCTACGATTATAGTCAACCAGCGAAGGACTTTGGTTCCTATTACCGATACCGAGAGAGAACTGATCGGGGACCTCTCTAGCTATAGACAGCGAGAGACGAACTGCATTCTCACCCACGATTGTAGTTGACCTTCGAAGCCGAAGTATTTTGGCCCTTTTTACCAGAGGAACTGATCTTTACTGTAAAAGAGACTGTGATCCCAATCTCGGAACGAGTGTAAAAATATTAGTTAATCTTTCCTTGTAATAAATTGTTTTTATAAGCTGATTGAAGTCATTACAATGTTAACCAGGAATTAACGTGATTCTTTAAAGGATGAAACTGTCAATTTATATTTTGTTTGAAAGCAATAGTTTATTATGAATTACTTCGTATCATCAAACCCCTGCCTGTCTTTAAAACAGGTAATCTAAATATCTTTTATTCCACTCTTTTAAATGAAGAAGAATTCTGTAGCGTTTCAATTCCAACAATATCCTACCTATGACTGAAATATATAATATTACACATTTAAATATATTTGTGGCAATAGATATTTCAGATTCGCAAGTAAAAAAATGGGGTTTTAGGAAAAAAAAATATATTCTACAAGGTGATCAAATGAAAAGTACGAAACGACACGTGGTACAAATATAGATTTATTCAAAATATACACATAGCGAGAAACGATATGATGAACAAGCGCAGATTCCTTGTTCCCAGATTCTGTGCTGTGACGAGACCAGACCTTCACAGTGTCCTTGATACGTCGTCCGAGTTGAAGCGCTTTCTTTCAGGTGTTTCTTCAGTGGACAAACACATGGAAATGCAGGGTGACATGTCGGACTGTAGGACGGATGGTACGTCTATTGGAACTTGTCCAGTTCCATTTGTGTGACTCTGGAGACGTGTGACGCGCGTTATCATGGAGCAGAACCACACCTCCGTGAGCAGGGTCTTTGTTCTTGATGACTGCGTAGCGTCGAGTGTCTCACAGTACACATCGATTAATGCTTTTTCTGTGCCGAGTATTCTGTCTCGCATCATTGACGCCGCTTTTTATAAGACCTTTGCTCTCTCCTGCGCATGCCACCCGCCATGATCGATCCCAGTCAGAGTCTCCAATGCATCCGAGTGTCTCGCTACATTCTCCCTGGCGTATGCAATTTTAACTGTTTCATTTTTATGTCGTTTCGTTTTCTTTGATCACCCTTGTATATATTAGTAATTGAATATATTTTAAAATTTAACTCTTGTTTTCGCCATGTATTATGTACACTCTTATTTCTCTAGAGTGGGAGGGGTGGTATAGAAATATTCAATAAAAAAGGGGTGGTGTCGAAATATTCCCTATAAAAGGAGGCGATATCGAAATATTTGTTAGAAAAGGGCTCGCCAGTTCAAAAAAGGTTGGGAACCTATGGTGTAAATTGATGTAAGTTCCAGAGTTATGGGGCCCTTTGTCGAAATCGGGGCCCGCCTCTTCGGGAGCCGGGTCACAGAACTTCTTTTTTGACTTTTTCATTTATTGTCATCCACTTCTGAGCTGTGGTCCAAATTTCAAGTCCCTAGCTTATCGAGAAGTTAGTTTAAAATCAATTACAAAACTCCACCCGGACAAACAAGAAAGCGAGTTAATAAAAACATGGTAATAATAAAATTTCTCGAATAAAACCAAAATTAATTCACTCTGCTATATCAGCAGAATATTTGAAAACCAATTTTTAGGAAGAAATTCCAGCCTATATAGAAAGAACATTGATAAATTTGAGCTTCATATGGACAAAGCCTCTAGTCGCATGTCTAAGTCAACTGCCACTTATTTTAGCAAAGAAAGAGTCATAAACAGGAATAGACTGTATGCCGTTTGATGAAATACCTGTAAAAAATCACTTGATTTTTCTCCAATGGACTTTTGCGATTTCGGTTTATTAAAACGAGGTTTAGAAAAACGGCTTCCAAGAATACTAAACGGACTTTGTGGGAAAAGATTCAAGGGGAATTGAATAAAACTGGCATGGCAGTTCTAAGGAAAAGTTTTCTTTCATTGAAAACTCAAGCTAAAGTTGTTGTGAAAAATCAGGGCTATCAGAAAGAAGGAAATTGCACAAAAAATTCAGTATTTATAGATAAAAAAAATCGTTTCTGTAAAGTGCGTACGACCTTATGTGTAGTAAACTATGAATACATATTACAGTTTTTTTTTAAAATTGGAATGCAAAAATAAGAATAATAATAACTCTGAATACTATTAAATACATAGTAACTTTTGAACAATATTATGGAAAGTAATTAATTTTTAAAAAGTTACAATTAAAAGAAAAACTCATCTATTGCAAATACACCTATGACGAAAAATATATATACACTCAGGATTAACATCAATCCACAAAATATTATAAACTACAGATTTTAGTCTAAAATCTATATTTTACCATGTTTTTATTAACTCACTTTCTTGTCTGTCCGGGTGGAATTTTGTAACTGATTTTAATCTAACTTCACGATAAGCTAGAGACTTGAAATTTGAACCCTAGCTCAGAGGTGGATAAAAATGCACACAAATGTATAAAAAGAAATTCTAGTCTCGAACCCGAGCCCCCCGAAGAGGCTTGTATCGGTCCGGGGGAAATTTTGTAAATGATTTCAAACTAACTTACGGATAGGATAAGCTAGAGACTTGAAATTTAGTCCGTAGCTCAGAAGTGGTTGACAATGCCTGAAAATGAGAAAAAAGTTCTAATCTCGAACCCGGGCTCCCTAAGAGGCGATTACAGGGCCCCGATTACGACAGGGGCCTTGTAACTCCAGAACTTACTCGAACAAGGACCACCTGTCGATAGCCCAGTCGAGTTGCGTCTACGTATTCAGTATCGTTGCTCTGGGGTCAAAGAGGGGCCCCCAGGTTACCATGTTTTTATTAACTCGTTTGTCTCTCTGTTCGGGTGGAATTTTGTAATTGATTTTAAACTAACTTCTGGTTGAGCTTGAGACTTGAAATTTGGATCACAGCTGAGAAGTGGATGACAATGCATGAAAATGAAAAAAAAGAAATTCTAGTAACGAACCCAGGACCCGATGAGGTTTGTATATCTGTCCGGGTGGAATATTGTAATTGATTTTAAGCTAACATCCCAATAAGCTAGAGACTTGAAATCTGAATCATAGCTCAGAAGTGGATGACAATGCATGGGAAATGTAAAAAAATAGTTCTAGTCTCGATTCCGGGTTCTCAAAGAGTCGATCTCCGTAACTCCGGAACTTAATGAATTTTAACGAACAAATACCACTATAGTTACCATATTTTAATTACCTCGCTTTCTTTCTGGGTGGAATTTTGTAACTAATTTTAAACAAAGTTCCCGATCAGTTAGAGACTTGAAATTTGGGCCATAGTTCAGAAGTGGATGGCAATGCATGAAAACTTGAAAAAATATACTTTTTAGTCCGTTTTAAAATCATGGTATATTAAAAAAATTTATTTTGATACATGTTAGAAAAAAAAAGTCTTTATCTGTCAAATTTAATTTTAAAATTTTGATAACTTCAAACTACATTATTTTTTACTTCGGAAACCCAAATTTAACTCTGTTCTATTTAACGTATTGAAATTGAAACTTCTGTTTAGATTTGCTATTTCAATTACTATCATTTCAAAGCATAATTAGTAAAGAACGTTACTTTGACCGATACGAGATTCGATTTTGAAATGAACTCTCGAAGGACTTCTTCAATTATTCCGAACTGCAGTTCTCTGAGAAATCGGGATTCGAATCCGTCATTTCATTTGTATGTTGTCAGCCACCAAGATCACGTTCCTAATCATTATAAAATATGATGTGGTGCTTAAATAAATCTCGGATCCATAATGTCTTTTCCTAGATTTATTGGTAAAAATTAACTTAATCATCCTTAACAAATCAAATTACCTAGTCAAAACATAAGACTGGTAAATCCGAGTAAGCAACGGCACATCTAGTAACGCCGAAGTCAAGATCAAGATTAAGACTAAATCTGTTACATATGGGTTTTCGTCGAGATAGACCACGTAGTATCCTCATAAGTGATATCTACGCTCTACCCACTCAGACCCCTTGATTCATATAGTTCACAACAACTATTAGAATTGCAAAGACTCAACTTTATATTGAAAGGAAATTTTTTTTCTCAACATGACGTTTATCTTTTAATAAATAGGGTGGAGCAAATAAAACTGGTTCGGACGAGTGAATACGATTTTACATGAATGCGATGCGCACATCAAGTAATCAAACCTGGTTCACTTAGCAACGGTTCTTGGTGCAAGCTAGACCAGTTTGAGTTGATCAGTGCGCAGGTGAAGATGGTACCCACAATGCAGTAAAGTGTGCTTGTTGTGAGTGAGTGGTGAGTGATTTTGGGGTTTATTGGCGCAAGAGCCGATTTCGGCTATACTGCGCCAAACATTTGTCTTAATATCTGTGGTCTAGACGGGAAGAGAAAGAAAGAATGAATTGAATGACAAGAAAGAGGATTTAAAATAGAGAAGGATCACTAGGGTACCCCGGGTTCGAGAAGCCCATGTTTACCAAAGACAGTAACCCCCGTAGGAAAAGGAAAAGATCACTAGGGCACCTCGGGATTGTGACACCCGTACTCACCTAAAGAAGGTGAGCCCCCTGAGGGGGGGGGGGTGCTTGTTGTGAAAAGTTACGTTAAAAAAAATTCATGGAAAGAGTATGCTCGGTTGTTCGCTCATGAACTTAAAGGTGTTAAAGGGCAAACAAAGAGTGCCCCACACATGCAGCGATTAGTCACAAAATGGCGTCAGACAGGATTAGTTTTAAACAAGGCAAAAAACATTCCAAAACGTGACCGAACACCAGAAAATGTGAATGCAGTTCACAAGCAAATGCTTGAGTCCAGTTCAACTTCAATCTGCCTTCCACAGCTTGCTGACCAGGAGCATAAATATGCTCAGAGATGAATGCTGGTCATTTTCAACGTCTGCCAGAAGCAGGTTAGTGAATTATCTCCTTTCAATTGCCGTATTTTTTTGTAACCTGAGTTCTGTTCTCCAGGCCACTTTTATTTTTCCCACCCGTATATAAATCGTTCAGAAAAAAGAATTTTTATTTCATCATCACTTAAGACGTCTCAGGACCCTTAACATATAACTGTGCACTCGAAAAAAACATCATTCTTCAAACCAATGTAACTTAGCTATAAAGCAAAACAATCATTTGAAATTTTTACCATATGATAATCATACATATTTATATTATTTTTCAAATTTTCAGAGAATTTGAGAAAAAAGTTTAAAAGTTATAAAGAAATATAAATTGGATCATTTTTCAAAAATATGAAAATCAGGATCTTACACCGCGCAGGATTCTAAAGTAAAAAATTGATCAAAATTTACAAAATTAATTTTACTTGGTATAAAAATGTTCATTTTCGAAGTTATACTTTTTAATAAATTTAGAGAAAAAAAATATTTTTTAAATACAATTATAACGAAAATTTTAATTTAAGAAAAATTTAATTAAAATTCAAATAAAAAAAATTATTACTTTTTTTTTTTGAAAATTGTTGTATAAGTTAGGAAGAGCCTTATTTTGAACCCGTGTATGAAATTTCAAATTGATATCATAAAAAGCATCTGAGAAATCCTGCGCGTAAGCTAAAATTTGTTGTTTTGAGAAAAATGAAGTTAATGTATGATAAGAAAGAGATAGGGCTTCTTTTTTATTTAAGTTTCACTAATTATTTTTCAGTAACTTCGGAAATTTTTACAGTATCAACACAATTTTGATATCAAAATGCTCAGAAATGTTGAGGCTTTAACACATATTTTTTTTTAAAAAATTGC
>BMAO01039198.1:0-32235 GCA_019973975.1 Trichonephila clavata
AATTAAAATACTGCTTAATCTGCTCAGAACTACATAATTTTTAATAAAATGTTTCTATGAAAAATAATTAATTTCTAATACTCCAGTAATTTTTAATAAATTAAAAAGAGTATTAATAATTTAATGCTTTTCAAAATTCTAGAGTATTAGTTGTTTCATTTTCAGATTACTTATCTATTAAAAAGTAGCACTAGAAGTAGCATAGAGTAAATAAGTTTTGCAATATAAGAAAGATATTTTATATAAACGCATTTCCTTCATTTTTAAATAATACTTCTGATCTCAGATAAAAAGATAGTAATACATTTCGAAAACTATCCATTATTAAAAATGACAAATCGTGAATGAACTGTTTCTTGATTTATATAATATACTTTTTAAATCATCTTTATTTCTTTCGGCATTGGAAGTATTTAGAAAAGATTTCATCTAAGAACTCAGATGAACTTGGTTGATCCCAAAGATGATTTGATTGCGATTGGATGCAGGAAACTTTCATCCTTAAGATTATTAAAGGATATGAAAGAAATTCGAGCGAGATACCATCAAATATAATATGGCCTTACATCCAATTATACTTAAGTAAACACGAAAAAAGATACATCCGGATTTCGATTACTTTTTCACGTATCTCATTTCCTCTGTTGACACAAGAAAAGGAGATATTTCACGATGCAGAATATCTGATCTAGAAAAACATGTTTTACATCAATTTCAACTATATTAGATTTTTGCAAGACTTGGTGAACTAAAGCTAGATTATTTTTCATTGGAGCTATTATTTTGAGAAAGTAGAGATATTGAAAAATGCTCCCTAGCGATTCAGTATTTTATTAAACTGATAAAATTAATTTTTATAAGCCATTGAATTTTACGAGGGGCTTGTTAGCTCAAATATTTCCAAAATATGAAATTTACAATATTTTTCTTTTCTGGAATGTGGATTTAAATCTAAAAAAAATTGCGTTGTTCTCCAGAGTTTTTATATTGACTTCCTACTACATGACCTATAAGCCTGAGCGTCATTTAAATTGATTGACGAGATTTACAAGTTTCTGAGCTTGAGGTGAATAAAGAAAACATTTCAAAATGACCGAAGTAGCGACTTAATAATTGAACAAAGTAGAAATTAAACTAATTCTAATATTGACGTACCCTAAAAGTTAAATTTATGTAACAGCTAAAATGTTGACTTTCCTCTGAAAGTAATGCAATTTAAAAGATGAATCTGTACTACGACTGATTCTAAAAATACGATTAAAAACTAGAAACTTAATACAATTTTAACTCTTTGAATATTCAGAAGAGAATTTCAAGGAATAAAGAAGCAATTAATGAATTAGAATTGATAACATAGTCAAAACGTTACTTATATGGAGATTTAACTAAAAGTACGAGCAGCAACATGGACATTCTTTTAAACGAGGGGGGAAGCATATAATAAACTATACAATTATTCAAACGAATAAAATATTTACCAAAACTTGATTTTGTATATTCAATAATCGAAATTAAAAGGGTTCTAAATTCGAGAACACGCACTGAACACAGACACACGCTCGAACGTACTCGCATACACACGCTCAAACACACACTCTCAAACATACTCGCATACACACGCTCAAACACACACACACTCTCAAACATACTCGCCTACACACGCTCAAACACACACACATACTCTCAAACATACTCGCATACACATGCTGAAACACCACACGCACACGCATACACACGCTCAAACATACTCGCATACACATGCTGAAACACACACGCACACGCATACACACGCTCAAACATACTCGCATACACACGCTCAAACATACTCGACACCACACACACACACACACACACACACACACACCACACACACACACACACACACACACACACCACACACACACACACACACACACACACACACACACACACACACACACCACACACACACACACCACACACACACAACAAATAAATACACACCACACAATCATATATAATATAAGACACACACAAACATATCATATAAATATATATATATATATATACACACACACACACACACTTAATGAATTTTTTTTGTATTCTGTGAGTTGTTTTTATTAAATGTTAGACTAATATTTTAATAATAGATTACTTTGCAGTGTAGAATGTATATTTTTTAAATGATCAAATGTAGACACATAATAATGAAACTGATAAAACTAAAATACAATTTAAAATTAAACCTGAATGTATTTAGTTTATGATATACTATTTTTTTCACAATTTGTGTTATTTAAATAAATATTACACATCCTCTCTCTTTCTCTCTCTCTGAAATGAATTCCACACGATATCTAGAATGTATAGTTATTTTAGCTCAATTATTTAAATTTGATTTCTTAAATTTTTGATTCATTTACATATCTGTTTTATGGAGAGATGAACTTTCTCTATTAAAATTAAGTTTACTCTTCATCACCCATGTTTTGTTCCACATTTTTTACTGATGTTAAGTTATTTTAGCTTTGTAAAAGAGGTATTACTTAGTAAATATTGTATAGTATTCCTAAATTAACATTTGAGAATTAATTCATAGTAAATAACGAATTTATATTTTCCTTTAATAAGAATTAAAGCAAATTTACAACAATAAAAGAAATCTCCTTCCCCCTTTTTTATAGGCTTAGAATGAACTTTAATAAATGTTAAAATATTATAACTGTAACATATTAGTTAATGTATAAATAATTCATACATTTGACAATACTGGATTTTAGTTTTCTTTTGTAAATCATTCATTTTTTATTTTAAGTTATTTTTTATTACTACAGTTCATTATTAAGTTTCAACTACTGATAATGTAAATAGGGAAACAACTGCAATTCAGAGAAATATAATTAAAAAGAATTTTTTTCTGTTACCAGTCGCAGTTTAATATAAATTTTTAAATAAAAACTTTAAATACTTAAGAACTTCGAGAAAAACGCATTTTAAAATTAGACATCTTATGTAAAGCTATATCCTCTGCTGTTACTAAAACACTTGTAGTTTTTGTTCTAGTGAATGGAAAATAAAAAAACTTAGTATTTTTATAAAACTAATAAGATGGTCTATAAAATAAAAGCATACAAAAATTTGCCAATTTCTTTAAAAAATTATTATTTTAGGGTAAAGATAAATTTTCATATTTCTAAATTGTGATTATATGCTTATTTCTTTCCAACTACATTTGCTATTATTTTTGCATCTCTAAAAATAGAATATACTAGTAATTGCTGTATATATATATATATATATATATCTTTCACTAATTTAACATACTTAACTATTTTTTCATTTTAAAGCAAAGATTTATTTACATATTGTGGCAAGCGTATAATCTTAATTAACTTCAGTGGGATCATCTAAAGGCGCTTATTTGCGATGATCTCTATTGAGGATCTTGTTGGTCGAATTTTTTTTGCCACTATGCAAATAATGCCTAGCATTTTTGAACTCAACGTCAAATATTCCAAGTTGCCAAACGTATTACTGTTGGTGAATTAAATTTTGAGCACTTATTTTTGTAAAGATGTTGCAAGATGTTTTTTTTCTCCACACATTGTCTTGCGTTTGTTTCTCGAGATGTGTCACACACATGCATTTTTATAAAAAAAAGAAGTTTCTTATAATACACAATCTTCAAATTTGTTTCAGAATTTTTGAATCACCCTATATATATATATATAATTATTGTTAGAGTTAGATAATTATATATATATATATATATTTAATTATCTAACTCTAACAATAATTATTACAATTAACCATAAATTTTATTAATCATTTCGAAAACTTTAAAGTAAATTTTTTTCCGTAATGGAATGAAAAAAAAGTTTTTAAATAAATTTAATGTATTTGGAAATTTTATTTTGAAAACTTTTAGTTACAGTTTAATAAAAAGAATATATTTAATCAAAATGCTGAAGCTCAAACTTTTTAATAAAGAAAAAAAAAAGGAATGAAAGTTATTTTTCAACTCATATATTTGACTTATAGATATAAAAAAAATCTTTTGTGAATATCTTCTTTAAAATATTTAAAATATTCAAAATCATAAGTATTTTTATAATTCTGTCAGAAGAAGATTTAAAATAATTCAGTCACAGAAAGTGATTTTTTTATTCTTTCAAAGTTTCTTAGTTAAACAGTTCTAAATTCTTCAGTTTTCAGAAAAAAAGGTTTTCATTTTGCTTGAAGTTTTTTTTAACGTTCTGACTTCTTTTGTAAGAATGGGACAAGAGGAAAATGCAAGAATTTTGTAGGAAAAAGCAGTGTCTAACCATTGAAGTTCAAAATTAGAAGTTAAAATAAAAGAAATTAGAAAGAAGTGTATTTGTAACAAAGAAAGGTTTAGAGGAAAAAAATCATCTCACTATCTTATGGAATGCAAATTATTCTTAGCTTTAAATCTTTCTACAGAATTTTACTCCCCTTTGATATAATTATAAGAAAGTTAAGATTAGGAAGAAAAACTTCTTGAAAGTTGACTAGTTTTTTCAGTTATTAAATTAATCTAGGGAAATAATTTTGAAAAAGAGCTGTGTAGTAATTTTAATTAATAGAAGAAATAGTAAAAAGTGAGGCTTTTTAAGGAATCCTTTCTTGTTTTGTAAGAAAAAATGCGATTTATAATGTGTTATAGAAGAATAACTTATAAAAAAAGAATGCGAGTGTCTACTGTTTGTGTCGAATTTTGTTTAAAAAGTGGTTTATGAAAGAATATCGTGTCTATAGAATTTATAAATACATTTAATATAGTAAGGTGTAGACTTCTAGTGTGACCTTTGGGGAAATGAAATGGCAGACCTTTTTGCAAAAAGAGGTACAAATATTCTCCAAAGATCTACTAGAGACCTGCCTCTTCCCTCAGCAAAACTCGAAATTGTTGGGATTTATAAAAAATGCTTTCGAGATGCTGTCGCCAGTGCTGTCAAAAATAAATCATGGAGAGTGCTATTAAAACCTGCGTCTTGGACTCTCCTCGTGCTGCTGCTGTAGCTGTGTTTATATTGTTGACTGGACACGACTGCCTTTGCGCTCATTTGTTCCGTTTTGAACTGACTGACGCCTTTTTGTGTTATATGTGCTTCTGGACAAGTCATGGATGCTGCTCGCCTTGATGTGGGCTCTGCACTTAAGAGTTTGTACTATATTGTAAAAAAATATTGGAGAGCTCGTTGTCTAATGACCTGATGGTCAATGGCCGGCATTTGATAAATAATAATAATAAGGAGTAGAAGATAAAAAATTAAGGTAACGTTTAAAATTAAAAAGTTACATCATATATATGACAAAAATGCGACCAGGGGAGTCGAGTGACCACGGTCACTAACTCGCGGTCAGTCAGTCGTGAATTCGAGTCCTGGTGCCATTGAAGATCCACCGTGTAGAGGGGTGATGCACATAAAATCTGTCGAGGCTCGAAGTCATTACGTTGGCTTGGTGAGGAAGTTTTGGAAGCTGCATGCTAGCTCAGGTATCGTTCTCCTGAGCTGGCATTCCAAGGTCGACCGAGATCCAAAATTACGAGACCCATCCCCACTAGCTTTAGAGTAGCTGTCGCTAACATTTAGAACTTCATGAACCATTAAGTGTATAATTTTATATTTGAGAGACCACTAATACGATTGAACACTAATATGATTGACCACTATATGGTAGTCCACTATTGTCACTTATTTAAGTTTCTGTCTAACACAAGTGATACAAAAGAAAGAATTTTCTGATACAGTTTTAAAAGCCATTGCTTTAGAAACTTTAAATACACAAAATATCCGCAGCCTGGTTGGCTTCATGCCTATACTGATGGATCACAATGGAAGTACAGGCGCTGGGATTTTTTCAGAAGTATTTGCATTTTATCTAAACTTAGATCCAAACGCAACTCCGTTTGATGGTGAAGTAGAAGCTATCAGAATGACTATTCAACAATTATTGTCTATTTGAGAAGGGCGTTATATTTTCCGACACCTTTCTGCAATACAAACTGTTACATCTCTGGATTTTTCAGACTCTGAAATAAAAAATTGTATAGATCATCAAAAGGATTGCTTTTGACCTTAAAAGGTAATATTATTTTACAATGGGTCCCCCCTCATTGTGATATCTACGGAAACGAGAGAGCTAAGTTTTTCTAGTTAAAAAGGCGCTGGTGCTTTACGGGGGTTCGGGAAGGAATCTCGTACTCTTCTATGAAAAGCGTTATTAAAAATAGAGTGAAAGAATTCATGAATCTTATTTAAATGAACAATTTGTGATAAGTCTTGGAGGAAGACGTTAAATGAGATCCAGGACCTCCTGAGACGGCATACGACTGCTGCCTTCTCTGCTTTCCTTCAGGCTGGATACCGACTTTGCTGGTCACCTACATAGACTAAAGGCCCTTACCTCTTCTAAATATGTTTTGTGCTGGGAGAATTCTCTAATGAATGCTGAGGACCCGGAGATTTGCCCTGCTATCTGGTGTTTATGCATTTTTATTCTTTGTTTTATTGATCCTGCGAAGCCCAGTGGCTGAGCGGTAGTGCATCGCGCTTCCGCACTACAGGTCTGAGGTTCAAAACTCCTGCTGGGCAAGGTCGACTCAGCCTTTTATACCTTCAATGGGTCTATAAAATGAGCACCAAGCTTGGGATGGGGAACTTAACTGTGGGGCTTTTCGCGTCAGACTGACCACATAATCGGAACATCTGCTCATGCATCTCAAGACCAAAGGTCTCTTATACTGATATGGGAACAATAGGCTTTGGCTCTCATGGGCTGTTGCGCCGCTGAGTTAAGTGATTGATTCTAATTTGTTTTTATTCCTTGTGTATTTTTACTCCAGCGAATAATGCATTTCTCAAGTGCTGGTGCTAGAAATTAAAAGAAAAAACAGTTCCATACGACTGAAAAAGAGCTTCACGAAAAGCAAGGAAAAACCAGCAATGTAATTCATAGCAATATGAACAAACTAGTGCCATGCCTCCAATTTATCTTAGTTTCCAACTCTCCCTTACAAATTTGGCTTAATAATCAGGGGAAAAGTAGTCCAAAAGTTGAAGTTAAAAGCAATAGCTAATTTTTATTTAAAAAAAAAAAAAAGCATAATCCTCATTTTATGATACGCTTTGTTACATGTCGTTTTTCAAACTGAATCTTCATAAAACTATAAATAATGTTTTAGTTTTTCAGCGAACTATTAAAATTATCTTACGCATACCGGTTGACAATCGATGCTTCAGAGTGCGACATTAATAAAAACAAAATAAAATAATATATAACATAAACATGCTTCTGATTTTTTTTTTTTTTTTGCACATCAAATTACTTTTTAAAGCAAAGCAAAATCAAAAATTAAATTACCTACTACTTTTTCATATTTGTATCATTAGATTAGCTGTTAATCCAAATAATTTTTAAAGTTTTTATTACATATCAACAAAACGAAATTGTCTTTCCGTGGCAAATTTCTCGTTGCAGGCCCTTTATGAAAGCAGCTTATAAAATATCTATCCTTCTAATCTAACAACGTTTTGCAATTACGTTTCATAAATACGTTCTAAATACGGTCTCATAAATATTCCATCTTTTTTCATAAAATTCCAGGAATATGTTCGCTCAAAATATTTCTTTTAATGGGAGCTACATCGATTAACACTTCCAATTTTTTCCTTTTCCCCTTCGAAATTCGACTTCAGATTGATGTTCCTGGAAATAAAATTTTCTTGTTTATCCTGACTTTATACGATACGAAACGCCAGACACGAAATAGGAATCCATTATTGGTTTGAGAATGATGTAACATATTCTTCAGGTGCCAATCGATGCGACGTCATTTGTGTATCGAAAATTTAAATAAATGAACGAAAACGAAAGAAAGTTTCAATTTTCAGTTTCATTACGCAGCTCAATATTGGTTTTTGTTTGATTTTTATATGTAATAATTGTGTGTTTATTTGCTTTCTGGTTCTGCTGAAATAAATCGCAATTTGATTTTTTTAGTATGTACATAAGCATTGGAGTATTTTCTGCGGTGCTGTTAATCATTAATGGAATGTCTTGTGGAAATAGAATCTTTCTGATTTAGGTTAAATATTGTAGAGAAATTGATTTGAGCTAGTGACCAGTAGTGTTTAACAAATATCGATGGCTCAGCTATTGTTAAAATAATCAATAATTCGTACATTATTGATCAGTACTGAAACAGAATGGATGCATCTGTCAATACTATTTTAATTCAAACTGGAATAGTATTACTGATAGTCAGGGAATTAAAAAAAGAAAAGTTTATGGTTTGTTTTGAAACCATAAACTTTTTTCAAACAGAAATAAACTCTGGATAGGCTTTTTTTAATTTAATTCTGATCAAACATATAAATTTGTATTTTGAAGTGTTATTTTTGCATCTATAGAGATTCACACCTAAGATTACAGTAAAATCAATAAATGATCTTCTGAAGATTATAAAATCAGTTAGCTTGAATCTGTTGACCTTTTAGATTACCAGTACTGTTTACAGAACCAGAACTAAGAAAAACATTGGTATTATTGATAGTGTTTTTATATTACTGATGTACGAGTATTATTGATAATATTTATATTTCTCATCACGCGCATTTAGTATTTCTGTTATCATTAGCAGGAAATATATTAGGATTGCCAGTAATCGACCCAGACTATGAGCACTATAAACAGCTATCTTCGCAATTTGCTGCAACCATGGGAACAATAATTTCAAGGAAAAATATCTTGCAGAAGATTCGAGAGCGGCTTTTAAGCTAGATATCCAATTGTTAGCACACAATTATGTTGTGCATAAAAGAGAACCCGAAGAGTGAATGACGGAGTCGATAACATGGTAGCTGGCATAAAGACTCATGCCCAGACAAGCAGAGGGGCCATGCGATATTTTCCGATGAATCATGATTTAGTTTATGGAATGATTCTCGTCGCAGTCTAATTTTTGCAGAACTTGGGAAACCGTTACCTACCTCATAACACCCCAGAATGAGATCATTATTGCCTTAAGAATGTTTTGATTGTTGTTGTTTATCCTTGAAAGATTTGATGTATGTTAGATCAGCCCCATGAGGCAGTTGACCGCCAAAAAATATACAATAATGAGGGGATCAGATGTTAAGACTCCCTTTTAGAAAGTCCGATACAACCCAGAATGAGATCCGGTGAAGTTGGAGGGTTACAACAGGTTTTACAAGTGAAGTGGACTTTTCTGCCATTATCAAAGAAAAGATATTGATATTTTGGTATACAAGATAGGCATAGTTTCAGCTGAACTTTCCCGTTTTTGGAGGAGATAAATGCAGAAAGCTACAGGAATCAGGTTCTTGAAACTCATGTTCGTTTTTTTCGAGATACTACAAGCCTATATTTTTATTTATGAACAGTAATACAATACTACACTGTTCCCAACAAAGGGTCATGAGCATATTAAGAAAATGCAATGGCCAGAAAAATCATCCGGCCTGAATACGTCTAAGCCTGTTTTGGGTGTATTGGTAGAAAAGCTTTTATCTCGTCCATCTCCAGCAACTGATACTGTTTAACTCAGAAATATTCTGCTGCATGAATGGCAAAATTTGTCTGCTGAATTATCTACGCTCTCAATCGTAGCATACAACATCATTGTGGTGCTGGTATTATAACAAGATATGATTGGTGATGATAATAAGGGAAAACCAGAACGTTTAACTTTAAAACACCCCAGTATATGTTATAAATTATCAGAAATGGCACACACATGTATTACTCTAATGCTAATAATAAATATTGCTAAGCGCCTTTTACAATGAATAATAACGGGATATTGGTAAAATTCCTCATATAATTACTTTTATATTCTTTCCTCGTAATATTTAAGTAGTTCTTGCCTTATTCTCTGTGACTCAAGATTTTCTGAGGTCTTGGGCTCAATCTCATCTCTGTGAATCATTTCCTTTTCATTAAACTGATGGACCTATTAGGGGAAAAAATCAACAGGAAGTGGTGGCGCCAACTGAAAACTTGATTCCAAAGAAAAAATTTTTTCAAAAAATATTATTATTATTCTTGCTTCTTGTCTTTTTTTTATTTTTTGGCTTTTTTGGTGCATTTGTTTTGGATAATTTTATTTATTTATTTTTTTATGTCTTTGTAAGAAAGCTGGAATTTTGTAATACGTAAACTTTGATTTTTTACAAAAAAGACTGGAAGTGAAGGTGGTTGTTTCCCGAGGGATCGGATTGTAGCTCTAAACCCTCTTCGTGTGAGCTCGGTTCCTCTGGGCATTCATCATCCTCATCGCAATCTCAACTAAGCACAAACTGACTATCATTTTTCGTCTAAATGATGATGTACGGCGTTAGGCCTAGGGTTAGACACAGACGAAAAAAAGTATAAAATAATGCAGTCTTGCCACTGTTGTCATTAACATATAGTGTGAAATTACCATTTTTTCGGAGAAAATATCTAGGAATAATAATTGGTGATTAAAGTTATTCAGGTTATAAGATCTCATTAAGATCGAGTCCAGAAAGATACAAGGCCCATACTAAAGCTTAGGCTCTGGACCCAGAACCAGTTGGCCCATGCTTTAAAAAATCCCTGCGTATGCTGACATTTTTTTCTGCGAGCTAAATTAAAGAATTCTTCTTTGGAACGTCTTTTCTAAAACAATTACAAAAAATGAAGGTGCCATAATTAATTGCAGACGTTTATTTACTTTTGATCATACATTCTTATGATCAAGCTTGAAATAACAGCAAACTGAATTAAGTTTGTACATGATTTCAGTTTCTAAATGCTGACCTTTGCATGTTTTTGTTTCGTGTCTGCGGAAACCAGACACATGCTTTAAGTTTGAATGGTCATTTATCAAGAGTGTCGTATCGATTGAAAGAATGGAAACATTTTTAAAAAGAAAAGGCTCCTAGAATAGCTCACTGTGTGAATTTTTATTTCTCACTTTAATGAAATACGTCGATTGAAATATTTTCCCCATCTTTGAACAAAAACAGTTGGGAATTCTTTAAAAAAAAGATTAAAAATATGATAACAAAACAACTTTCTTTTCACGTCACCATTGAAAAATGTATTTCAATGAGCAAATTCCTTTTGTTTAACATGAAAAATTGTCCTTAAATAAAAGTAAAGGATTGATGGAGGAATATATGAAGTCATTTGTTGTGTTTTAACTTTCAATATGAACGGAGAAATAAGCCGTTTCATTCCTTAGAGAGACAACCCCTTTATTTTCTCAGTAACTGGACTGATTAGTTTCGCTTTGCAGTGCTTAATGTTTTTGTTGGGCTTATTTTTGTTCTAGAGTATGTCTAGTCCCTTATTAGGTTATATCAGCTTCTTATTTCAAACAATTGACGAAGTAGTTGGATTGGAAAAATATGAAACGCCACAGCAAATAACTTTTGTTTAGTTTGGTAAAAAAAATTGTTTGATGATTAGGATCAAATACTGTCGTAGCTCGTATATTAAATTTTGGAAGAATATTTTCTGATAGAGAGGGTGCTTGAAAATAACCTTAATAACGCCCCCTTGTGTGTGTTTGTTTTCTTAACCCCCTTTATTAAAAAAAGTAATTTTACGATCGAATCTTAAAATGAATATAAAATATCATGAAATTAATTAACTTAAGAAGAAGTGTTATCTTTGGGGGGGGGAGTATCAATTAATAAAATTTGATTCCAAATATAAGTTTATTTAGGATCTGTCGAATTTCTTTCTTGTTTGATTTTAGTCAAACATCTTTTTCTTAGAGAATTTTATAAACTGTTTTTGTAAGTTTTTAATTTTTTAAAAATTTTAATTATTTTTCTAAATTAAAGATAAAGATTTTCCTCATATAACCTCTTTTCTAAAATTCTGTAATTTTATTTATTGTGCAATGAATGCACCTATACGAGTTACTTTATTTATTTCATTGTTGTGAGTAAGATATTAGAGGTCATCTTTGAACCGGTTGGATTATATAATCCAGGTTATACTTTTTCAAAGAGATCTCTATTAGTCTTATAAGTACATCAAGTTAAAGACATTGTAGAATGTTGGTTGATAGATATATTAAGATTATATTAAATGTAGTAAATTCGGGATTGGTTTAAAGCAAGTCTTCTTTTGTATAACAATTCTTTAATAATTTAGGTTAGATTACATACAAAGACAAGAACATCGGGACAAAGCAAATTCGGGTTTGGCTTGAAGCAAGTCTTCTTTCGTGTAACAATTATTTAATAATTTAGGTTATATTACATACAAAGAAAATAGCACCGGGACAAAGCAAATTCGGGTTTGGCTCGAATGAAGTCTTCTTTCGTTTAACAATTATTTAATAATTTAGGTTAGATTACATACAAATACAATAACATCGGGACAAAAAAAAAATTCGGGGTTGGCTTGAAGGAAGTCTTCTTTGTTGTAACAATTATTTAATAATTTAGGTTAGATCACACATAAAGACAAGAAATATCATTAACAGAAATTAAGGACAATGAACAGGGATGGCTTTAAATAGCAACCTCATTCTTGACCACATTTGGTCAGTGTTAAGTGTAACTAACCACTAGAGGGCACTTCTGCAACTTAGGACAGGCAGTTACAGTTATTGTAACAAGAGAGGTTACGGTACTACTTTAAATATATTTCTTATTGCTTTTAAGTTTATTATTATGTTTATAATTTCTGTGAGAAATTCTTAAAATTTTAAGTAGAAAAAAATCATTTTTTTTAATAGAATGATATTTTCACCTCCATAAAAAAAGAAATACTTACTTGATCCGAATAGAAAGTTCTGGATGGAAAAAACGGAAGTCGGCCCCTAACTCGAAAACTTACAACTTACAGTTTAATTCAAATTACATTTTAAAACCACTTCATAAATAGCATTATTCACTTGAATAGAAATATTACACCGTTCGACTTTCAGATGACTCAGTACTATTTATTCATAAGTCCAGCAGCATTTTGCAGGCCAAGGCTGACTCGCTGATCCTCCTGTAGTTGACCCTATCAGTCAAGATGGCCTTCCATCGGTTGATTCCCATTAGTTTGAGGTCCTTTTATACATCGTCTAACCATAGTGTAGGTGGGCGTCCTCTTCGTCAAGTCCCTTCAATTTTCGAAAAAGTTTTCTTTTGGCAGGAAAAGCATCAGGGCATATCTGTACAAATGGCCCAGCCACCTACTATATATGTGATGCTTTTATAGTTTTCACAACGTCAGTCCCACTATATTTGCCACATTTCCTGTAAATTTCTTGATTATAAAGCATTCTTCACTCATTGTTCTCTTGAATATGTCCAAAGATTTTTCTTTCAAAAATGAGCAACTTTTCTTCCTCTGCTTTATTGAGGGTCCAACATTCACTTCCACACAGAGCAATAGGATTGATAAAGTTTTACATGTGCTAAACTTGGTGTTTATAGAAATAAACTCTTAGACTTGAATTGGTTTCTAAGGCCATAAAAACTTCTATTAGCCAAAAATTTTTTATTGTTTATTTAAATTTTCAGATCGTCAAATTTGATATTATTTAGTCATTTTTTTCTTTCTATGTTAAGAAAGTGTTCGATAATAATCTTCATACGAATGATTGTTATTCGAAGAAGAAGAAAAGGACGTTTTATCTCTTATAATAACCCTTCTTTTAGAAAGATCAGAGGGAACAATTAATTAATTCAATTTATTCACCATCACGTACATATTAAATTAACATTAAATCAGATAACGTTTATTAGAGTAAAAGAAAATATGAAGCTGATTCGATCTATCCCAGACTCTATTAATATGAAATTAGGTATGCTTATTGGAAACAATAAATATCTTTTATAGGAAAATCTTTGATTAACCAGAGGAAAATATCGATTAAATAGTTACTCACTAAAGTAATTATCGAAAGTGAGTAAGGAGAAAATTACCCGTTGTGCATTGTATTAGAAACATCAGCATAAAAATTTCAGCAGGTAGAAATTTAGAATATATTTACTAGATCTTTTATTGAAGCTTGTTTGTAGAAACTAAGCAAACAGGAAAATGTCAAAAAATCAATTATGGCAGGAAAACCTATTTTTGCCTTTCTTTCTCTTGACAAACATTTGTTATATTTTAACCTCAACTCTAAAACTATTTTGTACATATTTATTTTGATTCTTTAAAGCACTACTGAAACTTTCAGAGCATTAAATTGAATTTAGATGTTCGGAGCCAATATTTTTTCCTTCTGTCAAAAATGATAAAGTTACGAAAGTCAAATGCATCTTTAACATGGTTTTCTTTTGACATTATGGAACTTGGAGGATCGAATTTTACCGTTTTATCGTTTGTCTCAGCTATTCTGAACTGTCATGAATTTTTCTCGGTCTGCTGTAGCACGTAGTTTCAGATGGCTGGATTCAGCAAGATGAAATTTTTTCAGTTTATTCCGCGATGTAGGATAAGATGGCCAGTTTCGCATAAATTTTCTATTAAAATTATCCTCTTTAGTTATTTATCCAATTTTTATCAATTTTAAAGATGAAAAGAAACTTTAATTGCTTATGAATTGAAAAATACGAAATTATGTACATAAAAGAATAAATATTTTGAAAGCAAGAATTTTTACAACGTATTTTATTGTTTCTGATTATGTGTGTCTATTAAATACATATTTCAAAACATTCTTAGTATATATATCAGCATTTCTCAAACTGTGGGTCGCGCGAATATATTAAAAAGTCGGAAACAAAAGATTGTTTGAAGAGTTATTAATTTACTGAAAGTAAACAAACAAAATACATTCTGATATTATCAGAAATAAATACACATTTACAACGATATAATACACTTATAAATGTATCAATACTGCACAATGTATTTTATAATTAATTCAATAATACTAAGTTAAGAACAAGTTTAATAATTACTATTCATGCCATAGGCTTGTCATGTGTAAAGTTATATACAAAAATTAAATTTATCTTGATAATTTGTAAGATTTAGAATTAATTCCTTAACTGCCGATTAAAAGTTACACTACTCGCTCCCCAATACCATCGTTTTCCATGTAGGCATGCGTATGTAATGCATTGGAGCAGGGGGGGGGGGAGGAATGAAAAAGCAAATCTTCTGAAATAAGTAAATCCTTGACAAGCATTGTCAAGGACTTTTTATTGCATTCCGGATCCTTCGGAATAATTTTATGAATAACAGTGCACAGAAAAGATCGTACTCCGAAAAGACGTATATATACGTCTGGGGCAATTAGTGATTTGACTGAGCGAGGTATTTATATACGCTGGTGGCACTTAAGTGGTTAAAGTCGTATTGTAGTTTCAGCGTTTAAGTACATTATTATTGAATCCAATACATTGTGATTGTATGGAGGCGCGATGAAAATTATGATTGAATATTGGGTCGCAAATATTGAAAGCTTGAGAATCATTGATATATATAGTTTTAAAACTAGCCGTTGTTCACTCACTTCATTAAGTATTTCATGATGTTGTATGACTATATATAATTGTGTGTGTTGTTGTAAGTTATAGATATAACCTAGTATTACATTTTCAATTATATTGGAAAACCTTGTTATGACCCTATCCTCTTGATTTACAATAACAAGATTTAAAATAAAAAAAAAAAACTGAAGCAAGTTTACTTTTTACGTCCCCGCAACACTTCTCAGTCCATTTAACACAAAACCCAGTTTTAGCTGATTTCTATTTAACAAAAGGAACCCGTTTACTTAAGCTCAAATCTGTAGGTCTAATAGTCAAAAAAGAATTTTTTAATAAGGGTCCTGTAATTTCCTGCAAACTCTCTTAAAGGTCATTTTTCACAAAACCCATTTTTAGAGGATCTCTATTGAAAAAAAAAATAAACATACTCGCCAAATTTCAAGTCTGTAGGTCTTGTTATTCAAAAATAGCAATTTTTACGAATAGAACTACATTTAACCCCTCTCAGTAATCCTTAGGGATAGATTTCCGTTAAACTCTTTCTTTACGAGTCTCTAGTCAACAAAAGGACCATGCTTACCGAATTTCCAGTCTGTGGGTCTAATAGTTCAAAAACGGGAATTTTTCGTTATCTAAAGCACCCCCATAAAACATCCCTTTGAAATCAATTTTCATAAAACCCATTTGTAGTGGATCTTTACTGAACATAAGAAACATGCTTAGCAAATTTCATGTCTATAAGTTTAATAGTAATGAAGATCTCGTGATGAATGAGTAACTTTTCTCCTATATATATATATATATATATATATATATATATGCGTGTGTGTGTCGTGTTTCGGATAAACTCCAAGCCTTTTTTAAAAAAAAACGATTTTTATTCAACGAGCAATCTCTTAGTCTGCTCTGAGAGAAAACGGACACCCAAGTGAAGTATAAGTCGCTTTCCACTTATGTCCAGATGTTTTAAGTACCCTTCCTGAGGAGATACATTTGAAAGTTAAGCATGATATATGAGGATATAAAAATTTACGATTTGGGAGTAGAAGTGTTCTGTTTTGTGGCCATCTGTTCCACGAAATAAGCGGGTACTTAATTTAAAACTTGAAGATGTAACGGAAAATAAGTTTAAACGTTGTATAGGGAATTTAATTTTAGGTCTAATTTAATTATCCTTACATAAATATGCTTTTAAATATGTGTTTCTAAATATATTTTTCAACAAAAGTTTAGGTAAATACATGTTCAGAATTATACATACAAAATTTTAATTAACAGAATCAAAATCTTATTCACACGATTATACTCTAAATTTAAAAAGAAACCAATAAAAAGTATGATAGAAAATGAGAGTAAATAAAAGAAGTGACTGTTCATACGTATTAGAAAACTGTTCGGTTAATTTGTGAAAAAAATAAGGCAAATTCCTATCCTTTAGATCCTTAACTGTTTAAAACAGCTTTCAACAGGATCTAGAACCCATTCATGTTTTAGAAGACTAACGCCAGAAGCCTTTTTTTATATATTGGTTTTTAAATCTAAATTAACATTTTTTTTGTATTTTTTTTTACTTTTCTACTTAATAAAAAAATATGAAACACTGAAATCAGTGTCCCAATTTATTCTGCTTTTACTCAGTGAACTACACAAAATAATACGAAAGCACAAAAACAAAATGGCGAATTATTAAAAATAGAGCTAAAATTTTGTTTCTAAGCAAGAGTAATATTCTTCCTTTTTAATTTTCTATTTTACTTCCTTGCATCTCCAAATTAATAATAAATGTTTCAAATATCAACTCCACTGCATTAGAATATTTTCCTTCTTTTATTTTTATAAGCCGCTTTATAGCATTAATTACCAATTTGATATTCTCGCGTGTATAGCCTCTAACCTCTTCCCCAAATTAAGAAACAATCTCACACCTTCGCTTTCTCTCACGTACAGCGGAGCAATTAGTTATTCTAAGAACATTTTATGAACTGTCTACCAATTGCCGCTGCTTATATTATTTAGTTAATTAATTAAGTATTCTTAAATTAAAAGCATTTTCAGTTGGTGTTAAAGTACCAAATTTGCACATTTTGATTTAATTTAAATTTAGGACATATAAAAGTGTTCTACAGTTTTATTTAATTATTAGAATTTCAAAGAATTCCTTTTCATTTTATTTTATTGAAATGAAACTTTGTTTATTTTAACATGTTGATTAAATGAAGTATTATTCAGCAATATTATTTTATTTTGAAGGTAAATAATTTAGCCTTTGTACAAAAAAGTTTATAAAATTTTTTTAATTCATTTTCAAAGGTGATATTCCTTTTTTTAAAAATACTTTATTGATTGATTTTATGATTTAATGGCACAAGAGCCAAATTAGGCTTAGCTGCGAGAAATAATTTTTAATATTATAAGTAGAAGAATATTAAATTATTAACTGATATTTACATTAAAATTATCATTTAGTATCCTTTAATAGAACAAAACACATACAAAATTTCTTTTATATTTATATATATATATATTTCGTTGTTTTTGCGCTGGCCTTGTACGCCCAAGTTTGCGGGTTCAACCCCGGCCTAAGTCGTTAGATTTTCATGTTGCAGAAAATCGGCAGCGCCCATGACCCGGCGTGTTAAAGATTCCTAGAGTGCCTTTTGGCTTGAGTGCTCTCGGCAAAATTAAATTCCTTGTACGATTTCGCATCGTCAGAGATTAGGTGTCTCCCTCTGGGGAGGAAACTGGGCGTTAAAATTACATAGCGGCTGATGCCGCTATAAAAAGAGATACCAGCTCCCGGAGAACGTACTTAGTGTACAATGGTAAAACACTAATCCACATCCCCAAGTGAAAAAAATATTTTGTCGTCAAATTCATGTTTACAGTGTAAGTTTATTCATTTAACATTAATATATATATATATATATATACATTTAAAAATGACAATACTTTAATTAATGAGACAATTAATTTAAGGAAAGTTTTTTTTTTTTTTGTATATTTAAATTATAGTCTTCTTTTTCGTAAAAAAGTACTCACAAGAAAATATTGTATACTTTATATAATACAGGTGAGAAAGTTATTGTGTTTTTTAGGAGGGGGGTGGGGGTGGAAGGATACTTTACAATATGTAATGATATCCTTTTCATTTCTTTCTTTTTGAAAATTTGTATTAGCATGTTGAATTGATAAATATAAAACTTCAGAATAAGCTATTCAAGCCCAATTTTTTTTCAGAGAATATTTTTAATAAGTTTCAAAGAATTGAATTTTTTCAATTCTTTGTAACTTATTAAAAATATTCTCTGAAAAAAAATACTAATACTTATAAAATACTAATTTTTTCAAAAGTCGTATTTGAATATGTAATTAATAATTAAAATCTGCAAATATAAAATTAGTTAAAATAATTTATGGTTAGCATATTTTTTCAACAAATCATTAAGTTTTTCTTGCATAATAAACTTTTTGCTCAAGAAATAAGAATTGTAGGTTCTTTAACGCTAAGTTATTAAGAGCCTATTATTACAATATTTGAAAATGTTTATAAAAATATCGATTATTTTCCCAAATAATGTTGAAAAATATTTCACTGATCTTAAAAAAGTATGTATTTTAAAAGAAAATATACTTGGGAATACAGAATAAGTAAGACTTTTGTCTATAAATTTGATGTTGACTTTTGACGGCGAACTTTAATTTTCAATCATGGTCAAATGAGGATGACATCTGAGCCCTGCGATCCCATTGTACAATTTCCACGTCATGTCAATGACTTGGAGCCTCGACAGATTTATCGTGCATTGGCCCCTAAACACGGCAGTTTTTGTGAGATACCAGAACTCCATCCCAAGATTCGAAAGACATAACGCCGGCCATGGATTCGCCACCTTGACCATACTGTTACCATGGCATCTTGACTTATTTGTTTCAAGTTTATTGTTCTAGAACAGTGATTCCCAATGTGGTCTCTACAGACCCAAAGGGGTCTCCATTATTGTTCAGAGGGTCCGTGAAAACTTAAAATTAATTTGGAGGTCCCTGAACAAAATCAGGGGTCCGCACAAGGTTTAATATAAAATAAAAAACAAATTTGGTCCATTTTATTTTTATGGAAATTTAAATAAATAACAATAATTTACTTGGATATTCCTGACTGGGTGTTGAACCCCTTTGAGCGTGGGCAAACTCATATCTCAAACACTGAAGAGAATCCATACAAATACAGGAACATCTTATTGAAATATCTACAAATGAGGGACTTAAACCAATGTTTGAAGAAGGATACCACAAATTCAGGTTACAAAAACAGATCCCAATTTTATACCCTGTATTATAGACTATTGTACAGAGGTTGTTGACTGCTTTGCCGTCTTTCTATTTGGTAAAATGTGGATTCAGTGCCGTTATAAACGTCATCACAAAAATAAACAAAAAAGAAAAGAACCCGACTAGAAATTAGTGCTTGTGGAGATTTGTGGTTGCTGCTCACCAACATTGAGCCGGACATAAATACATCCATAACATCTCATCAAGTTCATCCAAGTCATTAATTTTTTAAATTCTATTTCAAACAATGGCTATAATTTCAATGAATAATTCTTTAACAACATGTTTTTTTTTTAAATCTGTAATTTTTATACTATGCATTTATGTAGTTTTTTCCCTTGGTGGTCGGTGGGCAAGTTTTGTCTATAAAAAGGGGTCCGTGTGGGAAATTTTTAAATATGAAAAAGGGTCCATGGGTTAAAAAAGTTTGGCAACACCTGTTCTTGAATGAGGAATACTGACAATTTATGCATTTTCCTTCCAAATTGAAATGTATTTAACACCATTATATTGTTTAGTTATTTTTATGTCTAAATTCGTATTCATTTTTTTATTTATTCATTTCTATTAGTTGTTCCGAATATTCATTTCCTATTTCAGTTTAAATTATACATTATTTCTACTAAATCATTTTCATTTTTGAGGAATTAAACTGCTATTTGTTAAAAAGTTAAAAAATGAAGATTAAAAATATTAAAAATTGGACTGAGAATAAAAAATAAGATTTTTAACATCTAAAGATTAACAACTGGATCCTAATATAAAAGAAATTATTTCAAATATTGGTATAGAATGTTTTTCATCGGATTTGACATTCAATAAAAAATGTGATGCTCGTTTGTTGGATAGTTAAGCTTTATTTTTAAAAATTCTGATGAGGAAGTTGCGTATCTAAAACAGAAATAAATATATATGTGATCCCCCCTCCACATATATGTATGTGAAAAAATATGAAAGTTTAAATTACATTTATATAACTAATGTGAAATAATAATTGCTTTAATGCTGAAATGCTTTAATATACGATTTTTAAACTTACGTTACACTAGAAAGGTTATTTATTAACAAGTATCTGAAATAAAAAAAAAGGTATAAAATCCTCAATGGTAAATTATTCTACCCTTTGAGTATTAATGGTTACAACTTTGAAAAAGTTGATGAATTTAAATACCTTGGAATAATAATTATTATAAAAATAAACTAAGAGCAGAAGCTGAAAATAGAATCAGAATGGCTAATAAATGCTTCTATGGGCTGAGAAGACAGTTAAAATTTAATTTAATCAGTCGCCAAACTAAACTAATAATTTACAAAACACTAACATTATCCTTCTTGCTTTATGCAAGTGAAGAATGGACCTTATGCAAAGCTATAACGAGCTCACTGGGCATACTTGAGAGAAAAATTCTGAGAGCTACCTTTTACCCAGTGCAGGAAGAAGGACGGTGGAGAACCATATAACTTTGAACTGCACAGGCCTTATCAGCAACCACAAATAACGCGTCAAGTAGTAATAAATTAAAATGGTTTGGCCATATTTGGAGATGCTAGGAAGATAATCCCGTTAAGATCTTGACATTTAAGAAACCTGAACGAACCCGAGCTAAAGGAAGATCATCAATTAGATACTCGGTTGGATGGCATTGAGAAAGACTTAAATACTTTAAACATTAAAAATTGAAGAGGAGTCGCTTGAAGTTGAAGCAGCTAAGGCATGTAAGAGGCTGTTGTGCTTTTGAAGCAGAAGAAAAAGTTATAAAAACCATCAAATTAGATTGGTATAGTAGGATAAATTTAATATGACAGAAAAAGCAAAGAAAGATTAAAAAAACCCCTAAAAATAATAAAAAAGAAACGAAGAATTCATAAATGTGTGTTGATTTCGATTTTCTTGGCGTATAACTATGCTTACCTAAGGAAAGAATAAACGCTTTAAGGATTAGTTTCAACGCATATCCATTAGTTTCCTATTTTATATAATTCAAAAAAATCACTTGAGGCATAGTGACAAATTAACTTTAATGCAAATACTAGAACTTAAGTTTGATTTTTTTTTATCGTTAAATACTTTTAGTCGTATTGCTAGTGGGACATTTCCTTAATACGAATGCTACACTTAATGAATGTTTGCACAAGTAGTTTCTTTTGTAAAATGTTCGATAAAAATAGTTATAATAAACATAATTTTTTAGATAATACGGAAGCATTAAATTTTAATAAAGAAATGAATCAATACAAAAAAGTTTATATATTTCATTATAAAAGTTTGAAATTTTAATTAAATTCATTCAACTATATCGAAGTTAAAGTAAATAACAGTTAAAAGAGAAATAATAAATCATAATGTACTTAGATTTTTAAAAGACTAAAAGAATTAAAGAAAAAAAAGCAGGAATGGAAACAAATATTTTAAGAATAAAAAAAAAATTATGGTATAATTTTGTATATTTTTTCCAGTATTACACGAAAAAAAGAGAGAGGAAGAAGGGAAAATACAAATTTTTTTAGATAGGATGTTAAATTGATTTTTATCTTTTTAGGAAAGTAAATAAATTAATTTTACTCTATTAATGTGCAAAAAGTGTTTGATTTCTTTAAAAAAATTCATGAATTTGAAACTTTATTTCCTCAAAAGTAATAAATATTTTTATAAAGTTGTAGCAATATTTGATGTATTTGTAGTTAAACATAAAACACGAAACAGACAAAAACATTTCAAGACACAGAATTTCTGATTTGTTAAGGAAAAAATTATAAATAGAATTTGAAATATAAAATTATTTAAAAACTTCATTCAATGGTACTTTTATATTTTAAAGAGAGTTTACGCTGCAATAACGACCATCTTCAAACTTTTTTCCTTGAATTAATTACCTTTATGGATTTTGCGAACATGATTACTTTCCGTAAAAACACATTGTCGTTGAAATTAATGACGATGGGAACTAATCCAAAGCTACTTCAGATATTAACAAAAAATTTTTTCTTTCAAAAAATGCTTACAATTCCCCTTTATAACAAATATCGTTGGAAAAAATACCTAAAATAAATATGAGGACATTGACTTGATCAAAATAACTGTGAAGAGAAAAAAAATATGACTATCAAAAATAAAATGTGAAAAAATCGAAATAACTCTGCGTTGATGACATTTTTTATAGTATTTTTATCCTTTAACTGAGATTTATTCTCCGTGCTTCCAGCGAAACAATTGTTCCCAATTCAGTTTATCTATTGGAATTTTATTTACGATTACAGCTCAATAAATTCTGTTAATGTGATCACGTAAGTTGAATAACAATAATGGTCAAAGGTTCGTTACACTTACATGCTCATTTGGTAAAAAGAAATTAATCTTTTTTAGAAGAATTGGTTACTGCAAGTACTTAATAAAAATGAAGTTTGAAATATATTGATACCTAGATGTCCAATACGTCTCGAAATATTGTAAAAGGTTATTATTGCTTAGATATTTATTTTATCTGAAACGCAATCTCTTTGTAATTTTTTTTTATATATATTAATGAGTTTTAAGTATGCCTTAAAGAGATCTCTCTAGTTTATATGTTCTTAAAGTAGTTCCTACAGAACTCCAGTATCATTGTGGCAGCTGAAGGGCGGGAACGAATTAAGGCATGGGCCAAAGCCTCGTCTCGTTCTCGACTCAACCTTAAGATCTTAATTCGAATAATTTCAAAGGTCATTTGTTATTCCGGTTGCATTCTCCAAAAAACTGAGAATTTTGGACGATATTTCAATGGCTACAAGTGGTGACCGTTGTTCCATGGCCTCGGCAGTAACGGGAGCTTCGTTTCGTTCTCGATTCAGCTTTAAGATCATAATTCGAATAATTTCAAAGGTCAAATGTTATTTCCGGTTGTATGCTACGGAAAACTGGGAATTTTGGACGATATGTCAACTGGCTACATGTGATGACAGTGCTTACGTACGGCCTAGACCTACAACCATACACTATTATTACTCATTCAGTCAAAAGGCGGAAGTCAGTCGAGCTGGTAGGTACGATTGTAAATCATGCGCATTTATTTGTTTCGGTTTATTGTTTGTACGAGTATTTGACAACGTATGCTGTGTATTGTTTGTTTTTAAAGATCATAGGTGGGATCTACATTTGTGTAGGGCCCAGAGCCTCAAGAAGTCTTAAAACGCCCCTGCTGAAGGGGTTTGTGGTCCCAACTCTGGATCACGTTATGAGGTTCGCGAAATGTTTAATATAAAATAAGTTGTTTGTAACCTATTTCCATTATTATGAAAATAGTTTTTACGTGTTAAAAGTTAAGAAAAAAATTAAAAATTTTAGAATCGAATTGCTTAGATAGGTACATAAAGTACCAGTAATGACAAACGACGTATGATGGAAGTCAGGCTGATAGTTGGCGCTGGCGTCTATGCAGGTTTAAATAGGAACGGAATTTTGCAGTTACATGCAGTAACTTATTTAAAATAGGGCAGTATATACAAAAGAGTCGTATATCTAATAAACAATTAAGTTTTGTTTTGTAAATCCCTATGTGTGATGAATGAATGATCCCGATATGTGAAGTGAATTCAACAAATTCTTCATAGTTTTAGACAGAAAGCAGTTCTGTTTTGTTACGAAAATAACCATCTTACTGGTTCACTCATTTTATTTTTTTAAAAAAAAAAAAGGTATTTTTTATATTTTAATGAACAGAAGTTAGAATTTGAATAAATAATACTTTGGATATCACAATATTTTATTTTTCCGTCAACGTTCACCATTCAGGACGTCAAAGTTGAATTTATTTTTTAACTTTTATGCAATGCAATAGAGCTAGCTATTTCCCTTGAGAGTTCATGGGCCAAATTCATGGGCTGGTATTAAAAAGTGTCCATGGACACAGTAAGTATGGAAACTACTGCTCTAGCTTAATGTGGATTTATCGTAGGTCGTAGATTTTTTGCCCATAAAAATATTAAAGCAGCATTTCTCAAACTGTGGGGCGCGCCCTTAGGGGGAGGTGATAACCCTACGAGAGGGTGCGAGTATACTGGGAAGTCGAAAACAAAAGAATATTTAAAAAATTGTTAATTTACTTTAAATAAACAAATAAAGTATATTCTGACATAATAGAAAATAAAATATACATTTACAATGATATAATAGACTTATAAATATATCAGTACTGTGCAATGTATTTTATAATTCAATCCCTTAAATACCAATTAAAAATTACGTGACTCTCTCCCCAATCCCACCATTTTTTAACACATAGGCTAATGTATGTGGAGTATTGTTTGGGGGGGGGGCTAGAAAAAGAATAAATAAGCAAATCCTCTGAAATAAGTAAATTTGTCGCAAACCAGTCAAGGTCCTTTTATTGCACTCCAAAGCCTTCGGAATAGTTTTATGGATAGCAGTGCACAGAAAAGATCTTACTTCGGAAAGACGTATATATACGTCAGGGGCAATTAACACACTGGCTGAGTGCAAGACGTATATATACGCCGGTGGCACTTAGGAGCTTCAAGTCGTATTGTAGCTTTAGCGTCAAAGTATATTATTATTGAATTCAATACATTGTTATTGTATGGGGGGGCGATGAAAATAATGATTGAATATTGAGTCGTAAATATAATATTGAAAGTTTGAGATGCACTGCATTAAGGAAATACTAAATTTAACAGTCAAGCTGCCAGTTAAGTACAATGTTTACAAGTATCGTGGCTGGATATATCAAAAACCGTTAGTGTTTTCTTCACCATTTGAATATTCTTTGGATAAATGTGTGATTCTTGTTACGTGTTTAATTTAACTATTGAAATCTACCTTGCGAAACAGAGGCTCAGTGAATTCAGTGAGCCAGCGACAAAGGAGATGCCACACAAAAATGTTGTCCCGGATAACGAGGCAGATACTCGTTAAATTAAACTGAAGTGCCAAAATTCTTACGTAGCAAGTGAGAATGTTTAACGAATAAAGTACGGAATAATAATACTGAAGGATTGCGTTGTTGGACTGCTTTTCAGATTTTGGATGTTAACTGCTAACAGTTTCTGTGGCGTAATATTAAATAAAAAAAAAAGAGAAATAAATATTTTAACGAGAGAGAGAGAAATCCTTTTATGATATCAAGCGGTAAAATAGTTCATGCTCATAGTAAATTTGCTTTTGTCATTTCTGCTACATTAAATCAGAGTATTTTATTGAACCACGGAAAGTGTTTTTTCCATTTCGCTCTAAAATTTCATTTCAGGTGCATCCGACTACTTTTGAAACCATGATTTTACAAAAGTGTACAAACGAATATTTTCTTGAATATTTAGTGTCACTTAGATTAAAATACACATATAAAATTGTTTTAAAAATGTGATTACAATAAAAAGTTATTTAAATGCATTATTTTGGTAAAAACTGAACTTAGAATTACTTATTGTCAAAACGTTCTCCATTTAGGAAATAGCTTCTATAACAATAATATTTTATTAATGTATAGCTAAGACATTTCCAATGAGTCTGAACTAGAATTTTTTGAAAAATTCTCATTATTTTCAGTATTACTACGAATTGAAATAACTATCGGCATTTTTATGTTAAAATTTCTCAATGCTGATGTATAAAATATGAATAAATCTCCGCTTCTAAGTTATATATTTAAAAAATACTAGTTAGAGCTCTGTACAGAGGTCTGAACTATATATAAGTAAAATATTATTATCATAAAATCACGCACACACACACTATACGTGAAGGCATTCTTTATTAAAATCAAGTAGAACTAATTAATTGTTATTCATATTTAATCTATTAAATTTATAACGAAAAAAATTTGATTGATTTTTTTTGAAAATGAATAATAATTTGCAATTTAGCACAGAATGCTTCTTAAACATTCGTCATTATGCATCGGTTTCACACAGTTAAGCTCCAACCAATTTTTTAAACACACCTTTAAAAAGTACAAATATGAAACGAGGTTTTTGTAAATAATTATATTAGGTCTACCAGAAAGTTCTGTCCGTTTTTAGAATAAAACAAAAGAATAAATATTTCATGCCTTGAATAAACTTTATTGAATAATATAATTGCCACCATTATTTATGACCATTATTCTTGCCAGCGTGAGGGCAATTTGTATATCCCATTTTTAAAAAAATGTCTCATCACTAGAGGCCAAAAATTTGAACCAGTGCTTGCCTGATATCTTCTCCATTCTTGAATTTTTTCCCCTGCAAAAAATTTTGTATGGACAGAAACAAGTGATAATCGGAAAGTTCTAGGTCTGGGAAGTATGGTAGATACGACAGAATTTCCCAGCCTAGCTCTGCGACTTTCTGACGAGTTTCCAAAGCAGCATGTGGCCTGGCTTTGTCATACATCAGTATGATGTCCTTCCTATTGAACAACGCCGGCCTCTTTTCTTGGAGTACTGTTTTTAATTTATACAACTGCTGATAGTACCTCTCCAAATTTAGTATTTCGTTTGGTTTCAACAGCTCAAAATGTATTGGCCCTCGCATGTCCCACCATATAAACAACATTCTTTTGTTCAGGCTCAATTTCGGTTTAGAGATGGATGGGGCAGGTTTTCCGGGTTCACAATATGCCCTTTTACTTATGATGTTATCATAGGTAATCCATTTTTCATCCCCAGTTATGATCCTGTCCAAGAAGGGATCGATTTTGTTGTGCGCAATATGATGTGTGTGTGTGTGATTTGATCATTCAAATTCTTCTCACTTTACTTATGTGGCACCCTTCTCGAATACTTCCACACAAACCCTAGTTTCCGAATATGATCCGAAATGGTTTGTTGAGCTGAATCAAGCCTATACGCAATCTCTGATGTTGTCAAAAAGGATTTTTCTCTAACGTGATCTTGACAGTATCGTCGTCTATCAAAGATGGTCACCCAGAGCGTGGTTTTTCAGAAAAGTCGAAATCACCTACTTGAAATTTTTCGAACCATCTTCTGCATGTTTTATTAGAAACTGTACCTTCCCAAATATTTTCAATGAATTTCTACACGCTTCTGTAGCATTTCTTCCTTGTTGGAATTCGTACAAAATACAGTGGCGTAAATGAACTTTATGAACAGCCGTGGGTAAACGATCACATCTCACTTAATACTAACATAAACCATCTATGCTTTAGTTCATTTGCTAGGTCAGTATGTAGACATTCAGTGAGAAAAAAAGAGGGCTAAATATGCGTCAAATGAATATGCGCACACTGGTTGAAACTGATTGTGACCGGAACGGACTGAACTTTTCGCGCGTGGTAGACTTAATACGTAATTTCAATAAAAAAAACTTAAGTAAGAATCATACTCACAACTATTTTGCTGTAAAAAAATCGCAACTACATAGAAAACGTGAAGAAACTGAATATTCCGCTTTAGCAATTTGTAAAGAATTTTTTATGCATGTTGATCTTTAATTGTTCGTTTAAAGTATTGTTGATCATACCAAAGAGTTTTCATTTATTCTTTTCCTAATGATGAAGAGCAATCATGAATAAAAATGGTATTTTCGCAAGTTGATTCTATTAAATTAATATGTCTCGTAATTATTAAGGCTGTCTTCGGCTAGTGTTAAAGAATAGGACCCATATTTGGAATATTTTTTTCAGATATAAAAGTACTCAAACATTAATATTATATTCTGGCTTCACTGTCCTGTAGAGAATCACTTATTTTATTCTACTAATTTTTTTCTGACTTGACACATTTTTTCTTTTATAAAATGTGTTTCGCATTTTTTCTTCTATACCATAATGCTAAATGAGCTATCCCTTTACATGTTAAAAGAAAAAATAATTATTTATGAAATATTTTGAAATTTTAAAAACACTACATTATAAACAAATGCATGAGTTACAATGTCACAAATTTTTATAAAAATTGAGGCATTTTTTCTGACTAATAATGTGTTCCGCGCTAAGTTCACGCTCTTGTGCATATGGCGAAAACAGCCTTAATATGTCTCGTAATATAGGCTTAAGGTATCCGACTACTTGCGACAACTTTTTCTTAAAAAAATGGAGATATGGGAATTTTTTTGATGTTTTTAAATTTGTTTACTACATTTTATGAAAAATATACCAAAATTAAAAAGAGAAAAAGAAGTTATTATTACTAAAATGGGAAAAAATGGGTAAAAATTTTGATAAAAAATAACATAAACGGAGTTCATTCTGTACCAACAGATTATGAACAAATTTTTAATTTTTCAATTCTGATGTATTACTATGTAATTCATTTTTGAAGTGACCTTCAGGATAAGAAATGTTTTAATTTTTACAAAAACTAGAGCACTTTATCTTAGTTGTTACATGAAATTGCTTGAAAAAAAGTGGTTACATTCACATAAAGAACTGTAAATTTTGTAATATAACGGTGATTAATAAATCTCAAGGTTAAAATACTTGTACTATTATACAGAACATACACAAAAAAATTTCAGTTAATTATTTTCAAAACTTTTTGAGCAATTGCTGGCCCCATTTGAGCATTTTCAAAAGAACACAGTTCGAGTAAAACGAGTTTTAAAGTATGACATATCTTGCTTAATGTAATGGCATCTGTTCTTACTAAAACGCTTATAGTTTTTGTTCTATTGAACGGAAAATAATAAACTTGGTATTTTTATAAAGCTAAAAAGATGGCCTATAAAATGTTATAAAAATAATTTGTCAATTTTTTGCAAAATTCACAATTTTAGGGTATTCGGATGCTTTAAGATTCTGGTATCAATTTGAATTTGAAAGTTTAAGATAACCTCTTCCACACTGCCTGTGGATTAGAAATCACGTGAGATTAAATTATCATAATACACATTATGCTGTGAATTACAGTTATTAATATTTATTTAGATCGTTTTTTAGTTTTTTCAGCTCCAAGGAAGAGGAACACTACTGTGTCTCAGCTTATTTAAAAACGTAGAGTAGCAACAATGACAAAAACATCGATAATTATGATGAGTAAACGTCTCTATAAAATCAAGGCGATTTATGTGTATTCCTTTTAATCGTGCAGAAGTTTCGATCTATATTGGACTATAGAGAACGTTCTCTGGAACAGACAAAAATGACTCTGCACTTTTCACAGATTATCCCCTGTTTACACCGACAGTTTTTTCACGTATTCTCCATTTTCTTCATTGTGCCTAAATCGAAAGTGAATAATGGACATCCATTTCTTGATCGGCTGTTGAGAGAATGAGGTCAGTTTGAAAATTCTCGTTCGTCTTCATAACAATATCATATGACGTGCTATCATTTTCAATAAAGAACCATCATTTCATCATGGATTTGCCTTTTAACTGACGACACTAATCAGGATATGAGACTCAATAACCTCCGTGTCCCGGGTTACTTCGATCTAAGGCGGCTTCCTGAAACCAACCAAATAATTAATTAACCAACCAATTAACAACTGTAATTCATTGAATAATGTGTCTTATAATTTAATATGCAGAATATTTATCCAGATATCTCAATTATTTTCAGCAACCTTTGTGATATTCCTACTCACATAATAAATGCATTAGTGTCATGAAACTTGATAAAATGTAACAAGTGAGAGGAGTATATTGTGAAGGTAATAGGGTTGTTGCATATATTGTAAAAGGATATAAAACACATTAGACAAAAAGAAAGGCAATTTAAAAGTATTGAGATATTTAAACCTACATTAAAGAAAACTGTTGGCACACATTTAAAATATATTCCTCACCTGTTTTGAGGTGTTGTCTGTTCTGGATTCATATTCATAAATCTCTTGTAACCACGCAACGATTTCTTGAAAAAGAAAACTTCCCGCACATGCATTGTCCCACTTACTGTCCTGAACCTAATCTTATTGAGCATGTATGGGATATAGTTGGAGAAAAACTGTAGTCCTTCCGCACCCACCTAACCGAAACCTGTTTGCAATGCTTGGAACTCTTTCAGGCCACAACTCAACCACACTCTCACGGCTAATATGGACAATTATTTTGCAGCATTCGTAGCTACCAGAGGCGACCAATACAACTTATTAAACTGCAAAATAACCTTTTCATTAAAATTTTTTTCACAAGTGATGAATATCCTTCTTTTCCATTTTTTCTCATCGTATAAACGTATTACACACACGCACGCACGCACGCACGCACGCACGCACGCACGCACGCACGCACGCACACACACACACACACACACACACACACACACACACACACACACACACACCACACACACACACACACACACACACACACACACACACACACACACACACACACACACACACACACACACACAGCTCCAAGTGAATGCTTTAAATTTATTAAAACAAGAATTTATAAAACGAATTTGCGTATGTGGAAAATATTGCTGCTTTCATCATTGATAAGATTATATGCAAACAAGACCAATTATGTTAATGTATTGTACTAATCGTGAAGTAAGCCCGCGTGTTACGACACACAAGTAAAATTCAATTTTTGATTTGCTTGTTAAAACGCCTTGTAGCTAATTGTAAATTATTTCGAGAATTTTTTAATTTTTAATCCTTGTAGTGTGTAATAATCAGAGCATGAAAACATTTTGATTGTAGTTTATACTATCAGTGGAAGAGGGAATAAAAGACACCCAGCGTAAAATAGTGCAATACCGTAATGTAGCTGGAAATTTTCTTCCGAATAAGGCAATTTAAGAAACAATTAATTTTCCAGACATCCTTCTGCACTTTCTTCAATAGATAAGCTTCGAATTGTTCAAGAGTATCGAATACTGTGCTATCCGTGAACGAGATAAGGAAACAACGTGATTTAAAAGAGTTCACAGAAAATGTCAGAGGTCTTTTAAAATCCACCTCTTATATTGTCAGAGCAAGGTTAAAGGAGGTATTACATTTGAAACCAATACACTACCCTTGAGACTACACTACGTCCAAAATAACTAGCGAACCAATTGGCGCAAAGTAAATTAGTTTTTTCATTTGCTATATTTTTTCTTATATCTCTGACTGCTTAACTAATTTTTTGTTTGTTTGTAAATGCATTAAAGGATGCAATAAAACTTAGTATGTGGTACAAAATTATTTAATTTATTCTGAAATGATATGAGAAATGACAAATATATATATATATATATATATTTGATGTTTCAAGTCAACACCAAGCTTTTTTAAAAACGGTTTTATTCAGCGAACAATCGACAGACCTTACGCTGAGAGAAAACGGAGCCAAGTGAAGTCAAAATAGCCTTACCACTTTTATCCAGATGTGCTAAGTACTTTTCTAAGTTATGGGTTATACTTGAAAGTTAACGAGGACATATGAGTCTATAAAAATTAATGATCTGGGATTAGAAGTATTCTATTTGGACCATGTGTTCGGAGAAATAATTGGGTTTTTAATTTAAGACTTGAAGATGTAACGGAAAATTAAAGTTAAGTGTTATATAGGGAATTTAATTTTAGACCTA
>BMAO01039199.1:0-56488 GCA_019973975.1 Trichonephila clavata
GGGAGTGTCCACATCCTTTCGAAAAAGAGCACACGCGCAGTCTTGAGACGAGGATCTCCAAGCATTTATAGCAATAAATGTTTGGAATCTGACGGATCGACTGGGGGGGCGTCTTTTTCTTTAGTGTAGAATTAACAAAAAAACCCACACCAAAACACACATTCTCATTTCATTACACTAATTTTAATTATAAAAAAATACATTACACAGATTACCAAGTTTATTTTTAAAAGAGGGAGGGGAGTGTCCACATCCTTCGAAAAAGAGCACGTGCGCAGTCTTGAGACGAGGATCTCCAAGCATTTATAGCAATAAATGTTTGGAATCTGACGGATCGACTGGGGTGGGCGCTTTTTTCGTTTAGTGTAGAATTAACACAAAACAACCCACACTCCAAAACACACATTTCATTATACACTAATTTTAATTAAAAAAATACAATACACAGATTACCAAAGTTTATATTTTTAAAATATGGAGGGGAGTGTCCACATCCTTAGAAAAAGAGCACACGCGCAGTCTTGAGACGAGGATCTCCAAGCATTTATAGCAATAAATGTTTGGAATCTGACGGATCGACTGGGTTGTTCGCTCTTTTTCGTTTAGTGTGGAATTAACACAAAAACAACCCACACTCCAAAACACACATTCATTTTATTACACTAATTTTAATTAAAAAATACATTACACATTACCACAGTTTATATTTTTAAAAGAGGGAGGGAGTGTCCACATCCTTCGAAAAAGAGCACACGCGCAGTCTTGAGACGAGGATCTCCAAGCATTTATAGCAATAAATGTTTGGAATCTGACGGATCGACTGGGTGGGCGTTCTTTTTCGTTTAGTGTAGAATTAACACAAGACTCAGCCCACACTCCAAAACACACATTCGTTTCATTACTCTAATTTTAATTAAAAAAATACATTACACAGATTACCAAAGTTTATATTTTTAAAAGAGGGAGGGAAGTGTCCACATCTTTCGAAAAAGAGCACACGCGCAGTCTTGAGACGAGGATCTCTAAGCATTTATAGCAATAAATGTTTGGAATCTGACGGATCGACTGGGTGGTCGCTCTTTTTCGTTTAGTGTAGAATTAACACAAAAACAACCCACACTCCAAAACACACATTCATTTTATTACACTAATTTTAATTAAAGAAATACATTACACAGATTACCACAGTTTATATTTTTAAAAGAGGGAGGGGAGTGTCCACATCCTTCGAAAAAGAGCACACGCGCTGTCTTAAGACGAGGATCTCCAAGCATTTATAGCAATAAATGTTTGGAATCTGACGGATCGACTGGGTGGGCGCTCTTTTTCGTTTAGTGTAGAATTAACACAAGACTCAGCCCACACTCTAAAACACACATTCGTTTCATTACTCTAATTTTAATTAAAGAAATACATTACACAGATTACCACAGTTTATATTTTTAAAAGAGGGAGGGGAGTGTCCACATCCTTCGAAAAAGAGCACACGCGCTGTCTTGAGACGAGGATCTCCAAGCATTTATAGCAATAAATGTTTGGAATCTGACGGATCGACTAGGTGGGCGCTCTTTTTCGATTAGTGTAGAATTAACACAAACTCAAGCCCACACTCTAAAACACACATTCGTTTCATTACACTAATTTTAATTAAAGAAATACATTACACAGATTACCACAGTTTATATTTTTAAAAGAGGGAGGGGAGTGTCCACATCCTTCGAAAAAGAGCACACGCGCAGTCTTGAGACGAGGATCTCCAAGCATTTATAGCAATAAATGTTTGGAATCTGACGGATCGACTGTGTGGGCGCTCTTTTTCGTTAGTGTAGAATTAACACAAAACAACCCACACTCAAAACACACATTCATTTCATTACACTAATTTTAATTAAAAAATACATTACACAGATTACAACAGTTTATATTTTTAAAAGAGGGAGGGAGTGTCCACATCCTTCGAAAAAGAGCACACGCGCAGTCTTGAGACGAGGATCTCCAAGCATTTATAGAAATAAATGTTTGGAATCTGGCGGATCGACTGTGTGGGCGCTTTTTTTTCGTTTAGTGTAGAATTAACACAAAAAGAACCCACACTCCAAAACACACATTCATTTCATTACACTAATTTAATTAAAAAATACAATACACAGATTACCACAGTTTATATTTTTAAAAGAGGGAGGGGAGTGTCCACATCCTTCGAAAAAGAGCACACGCGCAGTCTTGAGACGAGGATCTCCAAGCATTTATAGCAATAAATGTTTGGAATCTGACGGATCGACTGTGGTGGCGCTCTTTTTCGTTTAGTGTAGAATTAACACAAAAACAACCCACACTCCAAAACACACATTCATTTCATTACACTAATTTTAATTAAAAAAATACATTACACAGATTACCACAGTTTATATTTTTAAAAGAGGGAGGGGAGTGTCCACATCCTTCGAAAAAGAGCACACGCGCAGTCTTGAGACGAGGATCTCCAAGCATTTATAGCAATAAATGTTTGGAATCTGACGGATCGACTGGGTGGGCGCTCTTTTTCGTTTAGTGTAGAATTAACACAAAAACAACCACACTCCAAAACACACATTCATTTCATTACACTAATTTTAATTAAAAAATACATTACACAGATTACCACAGTTTATATTTTTAAAAGAGGGAGGGGAGTGTCCACATCCTTCGAAAAAGAGCACACGCGCAGTCTTGAGACGAGGATCTCCAAGCATTTATAGCAATAAATGTTTGGAATCTGACGGATCGACTGGGTGGGCGCTCTTTTTCGTTTAGTGTAGAATTAACACAAAAACAACCCACACTCCAAAACACACATTCATTTCATTACACTAATTTTAATTAAAAAAATACATTACACAGATTACCACAGTTTATATTTTTAAAAGAGGAGGGGAGTGTCCACATCCTTCGAAAAAGAGCACACGCGCAGTCTTGAGACGAGGATCTCCAAGCATTTATAGCAATAAATGTTTGGAATCTGACGGATCGACTGGTGGGCGCTCTTTTTCGTTTAGTGTAGAATTAACACAAAAACAACCCACACTCCAAAACACACATTCATTTCATTACACTAATTTTAATTAAAAAATACATTACACAGATTACCACAGTTTATATTTTTAAAAGAGGGAGGGAGTGTCCACATCCTTCGAAAAAGAGCACACGCGCAGTCTTGAGACGAGGATCTCCAAGCATTTATAGCAATAAATGTTTGGAATCTGACGGATCGACTGGGTGGGCGCTCTTTTTCGTTTAGTGTAGAATTAACACAAAAACAACCACACTCCAAAACACACATTCATTTCATTACACTAATTTTAATTAAAAAATACATTACACAGATTACCACAGTTTATATTTTTAAAAGAGGAGGGGAGTGTCCACATCCTTCGAAAAAGAGCACACGCGCAGTCTTGAGACGAGGATCTCCAAGCATTTATAGCAATAAATGTTTGGAATCTGACGGATCGACTGGGTGGGCGCTCTTTTTCGTTTAGTGTAGAATTAACACAAAAAAACCCACACTCCAAAACACACATTCATTTCATTACACTAATTTTAATTAAAAAAATACATTACACAGATTACCACAGTTTATATTTTTAAAAGAGGGAGGGGAGTGTCCACATCCTTCGAAAAAGAGCACACGCGCAGTCTTGAGACGAGGATCTCCAAGCATTTATAGCAATAAATGTTTGGAATCTGACGGATCGACTGGGTGGCGCTCTTTTTCGTTTAGTGTAGAATTAACACAAAAACAACCCACACTCCAAAACACACATTCATTTCATTACACTAATTTTAATTAAAAAATACATTACACAGATTACCACAGTTTATATTTTTAAAAGAGGAGGGGAGTGTCCACATCCTTCGAAAAAGAGCACACGCGCAGTCTTGAGACGAGGATCTCCAAGCATTTATAGCAATAAATGTTTGGAATCTGACGGATCGACTGGGTGGGCGCTCTTTTTCGTTTAGTGTAGAATTAACACAAAACAACCCACACTCCAAAACACACATTCATTTCATTACACTAATTTTAATTAAAAAATACATTACACAGATTACCACAGTTTATATTTTTAAAAGAGGGAGGGGAGTGTCCACATCCTTCGAAAAAGAGCACACGCGCAGTCTTGAGACGAGGATCTCCAAGCATTTATAGCAATAAATGTTTGGAATCTGACGGATCGACTGGTGGGCGCTCTTTTTCGTTTAGTGTAGAATTAACACAAAAACAACCCACACTCCAAAACACACATTCATTTCATTACACTAATTTTAATTAAAAAATACATTACACAGATTACCACAGTTTATATTTTTAAAAGAGGGAGGGGAGTGTCCACATCCTTCGAAAAAGAGCACACGCGCAGTCTTGAGACGAGGATCTCCAAGCATTTATAGCAATAAATGTTTGGAATCTGACGGATCGACTGGGTGGGCGCTCTTTTTCGTTTAGTGTAGAATTAACACAAAAACAACCCACACTCCAAAACACACATTCATTTCATTACACTAATTTTAATTAAAAAAATACATTACACAGATTACCACAGTTTATATTTTTAAATGTGGTTGGGAGTGTCCACATCCTTCGAAAAAGAGCACACGCGCAGTCTTGAGACGAGGATCTCCAAGCATTTATAGCAATAAATGTTTGGAATCTGACGGATCGACTGGGTGGGCGCTCTTTTTCGTTTAGTGTAGAATTAACACAAAACACACCAACACTCCAAAACACACATTCATTTCATTACACTAATTTTAATTAAAAAATACATTACACAGATTACCACAGTTTATATTTTTAAAAGAGGGAGGGGAGTGTCCACATCTTCGAAAAAGAGCACACGCGCAGTCTTGAGACGAGGATCTCCAAGCATTTATAGCAATAAATGTTTGGAATCTGACGGATCGACTGGGTGGGCGCTCTTTTTCGTTTAGTGTAGAATTAACACAAAAACAACCCACACTCCAAAACACACATTCATTTCATTACACTAATTTTAATTAAAAAATACATTACACAGATTACCACAGTTTAGATTTTTAAAAGAGGAGGGAGTGTCCACATCTTCGAAAAAGAGCACACGCGCAGTCTTGAGACGAGGATCTCCAAGCATTTATAGCAATAAATGTTTGGAATCTGACGGATCGACTGGGTGGGCGCTCTTTTTCGTTTAGTGTAGAATTAACACAAAAACAACCCACACTCCAAAACACACATTCATTTCATTACACTAATTTTAATTAAAAAATACATTACACAGATTACCACAGTTTATATTTTTAAAAGAGGAGGGGAGTGTCCACATCCTTCGAAAAAGAGCACACGCGCAGTCTTGAGACGAGGATCTCCAAGCATTTATAGCAATAAATGTTTGGAATCTGACGGATCGACTGGGTGGGCGCTCTTTTTCGTTTAGTGTAGAATTAACACAAAAACAACCCACACTCCAAAACACACATTCATTTCATTACACTAATTTTAATTAAAAAATACATTACACAGATTACCACAGTTTATATTTTTAAAAGAGGGAGGGGAGTGTCCACATCCTTCGAAAAAGAGCACACGCGCAGTCTTGAGACGAGGATCTCCAAGCATTTATAGCAATAAATGTTTGGAATCTGACGGATCGACTGGGTGGGCGCTCTTTTTCGTTTAGTGTAGAATTAACACAAAAACAACCCACACTCCAAAACACACATTCATTTCATTACACTAATTTTAATTAAAAAATACATTACACAGATTACCACAGTTTATATTTTTAAAAGAGGGAGGGGAGTGTCCACATCCTTCGAAAAAGAGCACACGCGCAGTCTTGAGACGAGGATCTCCAAGCATTTATAGCAATAAATGTTTGGAATCTGACGGATCGACTGGGTGGGCGCTCTTTTTCGTTTAGTGTAGAATTAACACAAAAACAACCCACACTCCAAAACACACATTCATTTCATTACACTAATTTTAATTAAAAAAATACATTACACAGATTACCACAGTTTATATTTTTAAAAGAGGGAGGGGAGTGTCCACATCCTTCGAAAAAGAGCACACGCGCAGTCTTGAGACGAGGATCTCCAAGCATTTATAGCAATAAATGTTTGGAATCTGACGGATCGACTGGGTGGGCGCTCTTTTTCGTTTAGTGTAGAATTAACACAAAACAACCCACACTCCAAAACACACATTCGTTTCATTACACTAATTTTAATTAAAAAATACATTACACAGATTACCACAGTTTATATTTTTAAAAGAGGGAGGGGAGTGTCCACATCCTTCGAAAAAGAGCACACGCGCAGTCTTGAGACGAGGATCTCCAAGCATTTATAGCAATAAATGTTTGGAATCTGACGGATCGACTGGGTGGGCGCTCTTTTTCGTTTAGTGTAGAATTAACACAAAAACAACCCACACTCCAAAACACACATTCATTTCATTACACTAATTTTAATTAAAAAATACATTACACAGATTACCACAGTTTATATTTTTAAATAGGGAGGGGAGTGTCCACATCTTCGAAAAAGAGCACACGCGCAGTCTTGAGACGAGGATCTCCAAGCATTTATAGCAATAAATGTTTGGAATCTGACGGATCGACTGGGTGGGCGCTCTTTTTCGTTTAGTGTAGAATTAACACAAAAACAACCCACACTCCAAAACACACATTCATTTCATTACACTAATTTTAATTAAAAAATACATTACACAGATTACCACAGTTTATATTTTTAAAAGAGGAGGGGAGTGTCCACATCCTTCGAAAAAGAGCACACGCGCAGTCTTGAGACGAGGATCTCCAAGCATTTATAGCAATAAATGTTTGGAATCTGACGGATCGACTGGGTGGGCGCTCTTTTTCGTTTAGTGTAGAATTAACACAAAAACAACCCACACTCCAAAACACACATTCATTTCATTACACTAATTTTAATTAAAAAATACATTACACAGATTACCACAGTTTATATTTTTAAAAGAGGAGGGAGTGTCCACATCCTTCGAAAAAGAGCACACGCGCAGTCTTGAGACGAGGATCTCCAAGCATTTATAGCAATAAATGTTTGGAATCTGACGGATCGACTGGGTGGGCGCTCTTTTTCGTTTAGTGTAGAATTAACACAAAAACAACCACACTCCAAAAACACATTCATTTCATTACACTAATTTAATTAAAAAATACATTACAAGATTAACAGTTTATATTTTTAAAATAGGAGGGGAGTGTCCACATCCTTCGAAAAGAGCACACGCGCAGTCTTGAGACGAGGATCTCCAAGCATTTATAACAATAAATGTTTGGAATCTGACGGATCGACTTGGTGGGCGCTCTTTTTCGATTTGTGTAGAATTAACATAAAACAACCCACACTCCAAAACACACATTCATTTCATTACACTAATTTAATTAAAAAATACATTACACAGATTACACAGTTATATTTTTAAAAGAGGAGGGGAGTGTCACATCCTTCGAAAAGAGACATCGCAGTCTTGAGACGAGATCTCCAAGCATTTATAGCAATAAATTTGGAATCTGACGGATCGACTGGTGGGCGCTCTTTTTCTTTAGTGTAGAATTAACACAAAAACAACCCACACTCCAAAAACACATTCATTTCATTACACTAATTTTAATTAAAAAATACATTAACAGATTATAAGTTTATATTTTTAAAAAGGAGGGAGTGTCCACATCTTCGAAAAAGAGCACACGCGCAGTCTTGAGAGAGATCTCAAGCATTTATAGCAATAAATGTTTGGAATCTGACGGATGACTGGTGGCGCTCTTTTTCGTTTAGTGTAGAATTAACACAAAAACAACCCACACTCCAAAACACACATTCATTTCATTACACTAATTTTAATTAAAAAATACATTACACATTACCACAGTTTATATTTTAAAAGAGGAGGGGATGTCACATCCTTCGAAAAAGAGTACACGCGCAGTTTGAGACGAGATCTCCAAGCATTTATAGCAATAAATATTTGGAATCTGATGGATCGACTGGGTGGGCGCTATTTTTCGTTTAGTGTTGAATTAACACAAAAACAACCCACACTCCAAAATACACATTGATTTCATTACACTAATTTTAATTTAAAAAAATACATTACACAGATTACTACAGTTTATATTTTTAAATAGGGAGGGGAGTGTCCACATTCTTCGAAAAAGAGTACACGCGCAGTCTTGAGACGAAGATCTCCAAGTATTTATAACTGTTGATAAAAGGCATAGAGCAACAGTAGTAAATGTTGACACCTATAGTAAGATCATATATAATTCAAATTTTATTTACAACACTAATTATATACAATATCGATAACATGAAGAAATCATTTCGTTTTCGATTAAAATTAAATTAGATTAGATGCCAATATAGTTGTCAAATGAAGTTCCTGTTGGAGATAAAAGTGGTTAAGTTCATTCGGATCACCTAAAATGTGTAGGATTCTTCTTGAAGTACGAGGGAATTAAATTTTCCTAATAATGGTCCGCCTCTCGTGTACTTTTAAAATACAACTTTGAATTTTAGATTAACGTTACGTGTTGCTATATTTTCAAATTTACATAAGTTTCAAAATTCCTTAAATACTTCAATAACAAACAAACGAATGAAGAAGCATGTTCCAGGGAGTTGATAAGAGACCTTGGAGCACTCTATCTTTTTTTAATGCTACCTCTTTCGAAAATTTTCAAGAGGCAGCACTTATCCTTCGGAAACTTCGCTCGATGAAAGGCGACATCCTCGTGGACACTTTATATCCGTACATCCAATGGGCAGTATTATATAAAAAATAAAAACATTTTGAAAATTCTTAAAAAATTACGCCATCTAAACATGGAAAAAAAATTTCTTTTGTTTTCCTTAAATGTTTACCAGCTTGCGTATAAAATACATCTAGAATGCAAAAATTTTAACTGAAACATTTTTCAAATAATTTAATTTAAGTGTTTTTAGATAATGGTTTTGTAAAAATGTCTGCAAAATTTAGTTTTGTTTTTACATACTTGAGAATGTGTGTGTGTGAAAAGTTTATCAAAAACTAGATTGCTTATAAGATGAAATTTAAAATCAATATGTTTAGAACGTGAATTTTTTATAGGGGATTTAGAAATCGATTGCAGCTTGATTGTCACAATAAAGATAACTCTTTACATTAGTTTCTATAATATTTAAATTTTGAAGTTCCTTTAGTATTAGAATGATACATGCCAATTCTTTAGCCGATTCCCATAGTGATACATATATTCACTTTCCATTGTGGTTAAACTAACACAAAGTTGTTTAAAAGTTTTCTAGATTATATGTGAATGATCAATAAATAGAATTAAGCCTCCAACTGAAATGCGATTATCTCTATTAGCTGCAAAGTCAGCGTCACCATAACAATTGACAGTTAAATCATTTACTTCAGACAATTTTAATTTATAAGATTTAGTTTGACTTACATATCCAAGTACTTTAAGAAGAACGTTCCAGTATACTAATCCTGCGTTACTTTGAAATTGTGATAATATATTTATAGCATAGCAAATGTCAGGTCTTGTTCTTCCCGCTAGGAATGATAAACATCCTAAAACGTTTCTATACGGAAATTTAAACATTTCTGAAATTGCAATGTCTGTACTTGGACACTGATTTTTAGAAAGAATAATACCGACTGCAATAGGTAATGAAGTAACAGAATAGTTATATATAACATTTATATTTTTTCCAAATTTTATCGATATATTCCGACTAATATATTAAAAGTTCATTTTCCACTTCTTCAAATTGTACACAAAGTAATTTGCGGGTTTTACCCTGTATTTTTAAATCAAAATGGGAACTTAAACGATTGTAACATCTTTAATTAAAACATCTGATTTCGCGAAGAGTAAAATGTCGTCGGCATAAAGCATCAAAAAATTACTTTATCCTGAAACATATAGACACAGTTAGTAGATTCTAATTTTCTGAAGCTTAAATTCTCTAAGCAGAGTGTATTTCAAAATACCATTCCCTCCCAGACTGATTCAAGTCATATAAAGCTTTATTTAATTTACTCACGTGGTCAGGATTATCTGCATCAATAAAACCCTGTGGTTTAGACATGTGAATAATTTCCTGTAATGAAGCATACAAATAGGCGCACTTGATATCCAGTTGTAAGTGTAACCATTTCTGCTTGCATACCAATTGATGGGAGGCTTGGAGGCTGGGAAGCTTGGAAGCTGATCGGTTTTAAAGATGGCCCCCAATACACATGTAATTTGTGTATTCCCCTTGTCTACAGGATGTGGTCGGATTCCTTAGCCGGGGGTCCCAGAGCGGGCTGTCACTGAGTTTTCAACGGTCATGAAAGTTGAATGGACTCATAAATTTGGGGAGAAATCTTAACTTTTGTAACTTTGCGCTTGGTCTCTGTCCAATGACTAGGCGAGACCGAAGGGCACGCGGATGCAAAAAGGGGTAATTCGCCCTCACTTAAAAACAGGCGCCGAGACAATTTTCAGCAGATTTTTCACTCACTATAATGACATTTTGATCCCCAAATTCTAGGAAACTTCGTGCACCGTCCGGGACTATGTCAGCCTCCCATCACCTCGCTTCCGTTTCAGATAATTGAAACTCCTTTTGCTTGTTTACATGTTTTTTATTCTTTTGTTAATCTAACTTTCGTAATGTTTTTTAAATTGCAATAAACAAATTTAATTTAAATTTAATCCGAGTAATGTCATTAGTTGCGTTGTCTCCAAATATTTAATTAGTACTAGCCACTATCATGATGCGGACTAAGTTAAATTAGCGAACCTGGGTAGTTGTTAAGATGTTAGTTTAAAGTAAAATTAGTCAGTGCCGCATCATTTGGCGCCGTGCACCAGAATTCGAGAAAAAAGATTTTTAAAAAAATAAATTTGGTCATAAATGACCAGGATTCGAGAAAAATTTTTTTTTCCTCTTTCGTTCACGCTTAAATATTTTTAGATGAATTTGGGCGATCGCTAATATTTTATGTTTTATGTTCGAATGTATAGAAAATTTAAGATTGTTGTAATTTAGAATACACATTGGCGTTAACTTTAAAGCAAATATTTTTTTTCTCGCAAACTTATTTTTTTTCTCAGTAGATGAAAGGTTAAGAAATTAATACTTCAAAGGTTTTGTTGTTTGGTGGATAATAAGAATTCATTTTGTATCAATGAGAATTAATTAATTGTATTTAATTATGTTGGTACTTATATATATATATATCAATATTATATACATTGATATTTTTTTTGTTGTGTCACTTTCGTATGTTTATGCACGTTAATTCAATTCTATATTGTGGACACTACATAAATGTTTACAACAAAGTCAGGAAATATAGAGATAGGATTTTTGTATAACTGTCATTAAGTTGATGAATTACTAATTTAGTTATGTGTGTAGTCCCACACATGCTCCATGTTTACATTATTGGTATGTCATTATACGAATTTTGTTATTGTGTTTCATTTACACATTATCTCTTTATGATTATCATTGTTGCTTAAAAGTATTTTTTTTTTTGGATTTTGCTTATACCATAACGTTGGTTTCATCATGTTATGATAATCAATTTATATGCTATTCTTTTATCTTGCAATCTACTCATTGAATACTTATTGTGGATACATTATCAGTTATGTTTATTTCTTATCCTTTATTGCATTTCGCCATGATTGTACTTTATGATAATGTAGAATAGTAGCTATTTTTTGCCGTTATTAATTTTAATTACAATTGTGTTTGTATGAATTTTGATATTATTCGAGATGGTTGTTTGTTTTATTTTGTGTTGGCCATCGTATTAGTAAAATTTTGTTTAAACTAAAGGGAATTTTTAAGATGTGTTTCAAGTATAGTTATTCGTATTGTGGTTTTGTACTCTCGCTTTAGAATGTTTTTGAGCAGTTGAGTTGTCTGCTTGGAAAGTTTTTTGTGTTTGTGTTTGTGTTTTTTGTTTTGTTTTGTTGTCATAGTAGTCGTATTCGAATCTAGCGGGTTATGTGAATTATTTTCGGAAGTTATGTTTATCGGATTGTTGAAGAGGTACAGGAAATTGTTGTCATTATAGTTGTATTCGAATCTAGCGGGTTATGTGAATTATTTTCGGAAGTTATGTTTATCGAATTGTTGAAGAGGTACAGGAAATTGTTGTCATTATAGTTGTATTCGAATCTAGCGGGTTATGTTAATTATTTACGGAAGTTATGTTTATTGAAGTGTTGAAGAGATACAGAGAATTGTTTTATGAGTTTGTGAATTAATATGATTATTCAGGTATTAGTTAAGTGATTTAGTAGTAATGTCGATTGAGAATTTTTTTAGTTGTCGATTTAGTAATGTTGATTGAGAATTAGTGTTTTAGTTGTCGAATTAGTAATGTTGATTGAGAATTTTTTTTAGATGCCGAAATAGCTGTTTATTTAGAATTTTTAGTGTCGAAATAATTGTTGATTGAAAAATTTTAGTTGTCGAAATGATTATGTTGATTAGGATTTAGTTTTTTTTTTTGTTGCCGAAGTAATTTGTTGATTAAGAGTTAGTGTTTCAGTTATCAAGTTGGTACGGTTGATCGTGATTTCGTTTTTCTGGTAGTCGAGTTAGTTTTGTTGATTGAGAGTTAGTTTTCTTAGTGTGGTTTTGTTGTCGAATTAGTAATGCTGATTGAGAATTTTCTGGTTGTCGAGTTAGTTCTGTTTTGAGAGATAGTTATCTGTTTGTAGTGTTAGTTAATTTGTTAGTGGATCGAATTGGTTATATGGTTTAATGGCTATGTTGTTTGAGAGTCAGTATTCGAATTGCCGATAGTCGAATTTGGTGAATTAGTTATAGTGATGGGAATTAAGTTTTTTTTTTGAACAATATTTTTTTGTGTGTGTCTGGTGTTGGTGACATGCGACTCGCTCTGATTCAGTGCACATTTAGAGCACTCAAGGGAAAGAGTGGAAGGATCTATTTTCATTATTAGCAACAAATTTTTATAATCTCGTCTTGTTTGATACAATCCCCCCCCCCTTCCGACAGTTCTTAGGATATATGGCAGTAAGTTGCTACACTGATATTTTTTGTGGGATTATGGTTGCGGGCAATCGTATTTCGGCAGGAAACTCATGTTCAACCCTGGCCCGTTGTTAACTTTGGGCGTACATCTTGATCACATGTACCTCCATCGTGTTCTACTAGAGTTAATACATGCTTAATTTCATAATATTTGTACTCAAAGCTCATGGTGAATTTGTAATTCCTTATGCTCATTGACTTTGGTGTACGTTGCAATTTCTTATTTAATCATGGCATATTGTTATCATGTCGAAATTCGATGTTAGGTGATGCAATGTTGTGTTGGTTCTGTTTTTTTGTCCATTATACTCATAAATAATAATAATAATTGTTTTGTCTTGTCAGCTAAAATTTTAAAATCTAAACTTGTTCTCACAATTTGTTACAAGCTCACACTGGTAAATTTTTTTTTTCAATTCCTTAAAATGGTGGATATTTTTTTGTGTACATTGTCAATTATTAGCTAATATTTTTTCTTCATCATGTCGTTCTGCGATGATCAGTAAGAAGGAGAAGTTGGCATAATTATAAAATATATCTGTTTAATTTTCATGCCAGACATCAGGAATGTTGTTTTCTCCCCTTTTACTATGCATACATGTCACGCCAATATCTTTGTCACAATTAATTTTTTTTTAGTATCTGTTTCTTGTATTTTCATATATATCAATTGCTTTTTTATATTAAATATTAATCGCTGCTGTATTATGGACACAATTATACTGTTTCAATATTTTCGTGCGTGCAATTCTTTTGTGTAAATTATGCGGTAGCCCAGATTTCATCTCAAAATTCGATTTTATGAAAAAAAAAATTTTCTCCTTATTTACAAGTCGTTCTATTGTACTACATTTGTTTGGCAGAAATGGAGGCAGGGGATGGTTGGTGTGGTATTAAAACGAAAGTCCCTGCCGATCAAGAATTTAGTGGGGAGAGAGAAAGTGAAAAGGAAAATAATGAGTTCACGTGTTGTGTGTGTGGAACACTTCCGCACTTATTCTAATCTCTCTTGGGAGTATTTTTTTTCCATTCAGGTCGAGCTAGGATACAACTCACAAGTACGGACCACAGGAAATGAGATTTTTCCCCTTCGCCATGGCGTCAGGATGACAGGCCAGCCACATTCATCGGGTTCTGGAGCTGTAAAGATTTATGACCTCTACCACGAGGGATCGGAAGGGACAAACGTTTCAAGGTTCTACAATGCTCGCGGCGTCAATAAGAGAATTCGACAACATGCTACCCATTACGGAGGGTACATTCTTCCAGCGTGATGTCTTCCACCCCTCTTCAATTCGTCAAACGGGCGGACATAATTGTCGTCGAATATTTTTTTTCTTCCCCTTCACGGCAGAAAGGGGGATTTCCGCCTTTCCTACTGCACTTGGCACTAAAGAGCTCAATCGTCAGGATCAAGGAATCAGATCAGAAGATCAACCAGTTAATTCTTCCTCTCCTGCAGTTGTGATTCCAAGATCTTTCGTCTCGTCAAGATTATCCATTTCCGGATCGCTGTTGGACAATAACTATTGATGTTTAATCACTCCCATTTCAGTATTGTATTTCTACTGCAAAATGTGTTAATTTTTTTCTCTTTCCAGATGTTTGTGAGTCTGAAAGGGGGGAGGAGTGATGGGAGGCTTGGAGGCTGGGAAGCTTGGAAGCTGATCGGTTTTAAAGATGTACAATGTAATTTGTGTATTCCCCTTGTCTACAGGATGTGGTCGGATTCCTTAGCCGGGGGTCCCAGCGCGGGCTGTCACTGAGTTTTCAACGGTCATGAAAGTTGAATGGACTCATAAATTTGGGGAGAAATCTTAACTTTTGTAACTTTGCGCTTGGTCTCTGTCCAATGACTAGGCAAGTCCGAAGGACACGCGGATGCAAAAAGGGGTAATTTGCCCTCACTTAAAAACAGGCGCCGAGACAATTTTCAGCAGATTTTTCACTCACTATAATGACATTTTGATCCCCAAATTCTACGAAACGTCATGCACCGTCCGGGACTATGCCAGCCTCCCATCACCTCGCTTCCGTTTCAGATAAGTGAAACTCCTTTTGCTTGTTTACATGTTTTTTATTCTTTTGTTAATCTAACTTTCGTAATGTTTTTTAAATTGCAATAAACAAATTTAATTTAAATTTAATCCGAGTAATGTCATTAGTTGCGTTGTCTCCAAATATTTAATTAGTACTAGCCACTATCATGATGCGGACTAAGTTAAATTAGCGAACCTGGGTAGTTGTTAAGATGTTAGTTTAAAGTAAAATTAGTCAGCGCCGCATCACAATACAGAAAGACACATTCTAATAATTGAAAAATTTACTACAGGATTAAAAATTTCATCGTAATGAATGCCTTGTATTTGTCTAAATCCTTGAGCCACTAATCTAGATTTATAACGAACTTCTTCCCCTTTTTCTTTTTGTTTTATAGTGTACACCAGCGACAAGCTAAGACTTTAGTGTTTGTGGGCTTCGGAACAAGATTCCAAACTTTTCGTTCCGTTATAATCTTCATTTCTTCTTTCATTGCATCATACCATTTATCGCCCTGAGGGGTTTTTAAAGCTGCATTAAAATTACTTGGTAGTTGAATTTCTAGTCAATCCGATAGGTTCGACTCTTCCATATTTACATAATTGGAATATTTATTTTTACCAGAAAAATCAAATAAAGATTTGACACATTCCAGGTTATGTTTCCTACAGTATGCCTCAATGTCCTTAAGACAATGCAAACGATCTTTCGATCCTTTTTCATAATAATAAATGTCCGTTCTAGATTTATCCTTACGTGGTACCGCTTTCCATTCCCAAATAACTTTTACGGAAGAATTACTGTTATTAGATGCTCCCTCCTGTTCAGAACTTTCCGGTTTAGAAATTTTAGGGGATCTCTGATGTTCAGTTTCTTCCTCAGTTTCAGTATCAGAATTTGATATAACGTTATATGACTTCCTTTTAAAGCCCAGCATTGCTCCATTGCTAATAGGTTCTAAAACATTATCCTCATTAAAAGATACATTAATAGATTCGACAACTTTCCGTTCATTAGGTAGCCAAATACGGTATCCTCGGGTTTTTAATGCGTAACCCAACATTATTCTCTTTTTAGCCCTTATATCTAGCTTGTCCTAAGTTGTTTGGGTACACCTAAGTAAGCGGGGCATCCAAAACTTTTTAGGTGCTTTACGGAAGGTTTATGGCCACTATGCAGTTCAAATTGGGTTAGGCGTTGGTTACCATGGCAAACTGCATTCTGAGTGCTCTTTATTGTTTAGTGTAGAATTAACACATTACACAACACACACACCAAAACACACATTCATTTCCTTACACTAATTTTAATTAAAAAAATATATTACTCAGATTACCACAATTTAAATTCTTATAAAGAGGGAGGAGAGGGTGGCCACATCCTTCGAAAAAGAGTACACGTACAGTCTTGAGACCAGGATCTCCAAGCATTTACAACAATAAATATTTGGAATCTGGCTGATCGACTGGCTGAGTGCTCTTTATTGTTTAGTGTAGAAAATAACACAACACACAACCCACACTCCAAAATACACATTCATTTCATTTCACTAATTTTAATTAAAAAAATACATTACTCAGACTACCACAATTTAAATTCTTATAAAGAGAGAGGAGAGGGTGGCCACATCCTTTGAAAAAGAGTACACGCGCAGTCTTGAGACGAGGATCTCCAAGCATTTATAACCTTAAATGTTTGGAATCTGACGGATCGACTAAGTGGGTTCTCTTTTTCGTTTAGTGTAGAATTAACTCAACCCACACTCCGAAACACACAGTCATTTCATTACACTAAATTTAATTTAAAAAATACATTACACAGATTACCAAAATTGTTTAATACAAAACTGAAAGGACTGAAATATTTTTTCGCGTTAAAGGACATTGAAAAAGAAATACATTCAAAAAAATTAAGTTTACTGGAATATATTTTATTTATATAGATTTACATGTTACATTTATTTAGATGTACATTTTATTTACACATTTGCATGTATTCAATAAAAATCAATGAAATATAAACATTCGCTAAAGCAATGAAGTTTAATACAAAATTTGTAAGTTTTTTGAAAACGAAAACGTTAATTTAGTTTTTAGAAAATAATCTGATGTGTTTTTCTTTGCATTGTATTTTTAGTCGTCCATTTAGTTGCTCATTTTCTTATTGGAGTGTTCGTCTAAATAACTGCGCATGCTTTTCATGACGTTTTCAGATGACGTGGGAACAGAGAAGAAGCATTATTCCTTTCATTTTCATCGTTGGAATTTGCATCAATGATTTTTTTTTAGCTTTGAACAAACTTCAAAATGTCTGTCTGCTATAAAAAAAATTGGGGGATGTACACACATTATCATCACCTGCTACGAATTCTTCTGTTGATACAGTGGAACTGCTGGTGTTTCCCGTATTTTGTTCATTTCCAGAAGATAAATATTTTCATGTTAAGCGATTTTCTTTCCATGTTAAGAAAAAAAAGTGCATGAAAATACATTTTAGTTTTACAGGGCCGTTGTATTATTTCTTGTTAACTGATAATTCTTCTACATTTTTTTTCGCGTTAAGCGTATTTTACTGTATGTGCATACAAAATACAAATCAAATTTATTCAACAGATGTAATTACTAAAAATATTATAAGATTAATTGTGAAGTATTTTTTGCACACTAATTACTTCATTATAATTTAATTTCTTCTATAGTCTGATTTTGAAATACCAAACGATTTTTGATTCGTTTGTATTTCATAGATGAATTTTACTTTAAATTTAAGTGAAGTGGATTTTATTTTTGACTATCAAGAAGTGGATTCAATTTCTTTCTATTCAGCTTAGTATCTTATCATAATTATCTGCATTTCATTTTTGTAAAAAAAATCTAGTAATATGTTTATATGAACTGAAAATCAGTAAAAAAAACTAATGATTTGCTTGTGAAAATTTTTAAATCCACTCTTACATTTTAAAATCAAAACGAAAAAGTAAGATGCCTTATAATCTCAGAGGATTTTATTCGCTAACATTTAAAAATACTAAAAAATTATTTATTTTATCTGGAGCTCGTTGCATTTAGTTCAACATCTCACTCCCCGCTTGAATTTTATTAAGTACTTAATTTTATATTAGATCTTTTTTATATTTAATCCAAATTAAATCTATATACCAGGTGGTTATAATTAAAGTTACACTATAAAGAGGCCTGTAGAACCCGTTCTGCTTATCGGATTTTGATGAAACTTGGAATATATGTTATAAGACTATGGGGGAAAGGTTTCTGCAATAAAAAAATAGTTCAAAATTTAACCATCAGGAGGAAATGTGGTACCAAAATAATATGTTAGAATCGTTAAAATTTATTCAATTACAGAATATGTTCAATATGTGCTCCATTGACATCAGTAACGTGTTGAAGCGTGTTATAGCGTTTTTAGTGGTAGCGCGAAGCAATTCACCAGGGATTTCAGCCACATAGCATATAATGCTAGCTTTCAAATTAGTTTAAGTACTAATTCCTTCGCTATAAACACTGTCTTTTAAAAATCCCACAACCAGAAATCACAGGGATTTAAGCCGGGTGGACGAGAAGGCCATGCATCCGGAAAATGTCTGGATATTACACGATTATCGCCAAAGTTAGCACTGAGCAGTGCTTTTACTTGACGCCCAATATGAGGAGTTGCTCCATCTTGCATAAAGGTAGTGGTTTGCGAAGATTGTCGTTCCTAGGAATCAGGAATGACTCGTTGTTGAAGAAGTTCACTGTACCGTCGACTTGTGACAGAGCATCTTTTAGGACCTTGAGAATTTCAAAGAAAAAAGGTTCGAGGATAAACTCAGCAGTAAATCCACACCAAACAGTCACGTAATCAGAATGCAGTAGTTGTTGATGTAGGATATTTGCAGGTGAAGTACTCCATATGCAGCAATTTTGAGTATTCACAGCTCCATCTAAATAAAAGTATGCCTCATCTGAGCATAGAATTCTCCAAGGCTACGCATCACCAACTTCCATTCTAGCCAAAAATCGACAAGCAAATTCAAGACGTGATTTCTGATCTTGAGGTTTCAGCGTTTTCATCACGTGGATCTTATACGGATACCATTTCAAAATGCATCGCAGAATTTTTCGTTCTGTAGACTACGGAATCTCTAATTCACGTGACCCAAATCGACCACTTTCTGAAGAGTAGATGGAACTAGAGACTCTTTCAACCACAGCAGTAACGACTACTACAGTTTCAGTCCCAAGCGGTTTCCGTCCTCTTCCGGGCAACACACCCAAACTCCCAGTTTCTTCAAATTTCATAATCATCTTCCTCAAACCAATCCTCGATATGGGGCCTTTTCGCAGATCCTTTAAACGACGATATTCACTTAGAGCAGCTAAGTGGTCGCTACTGTTCTGATAAAACAGTTTTACCAGTAAAGCTCCATCTTTATTTTTCTAAGGGCATGACTAACGATGACAAATGCCCGCTGAATGATTCTCTGGCTATGATTGCAAGTTTATATGGAGGTTTTACGGATTTGCATAAGGAATATTCGATAACAGCCACTTGTTAGTCAAAATTTTTACTATTTTTTTTTTTTTTTTTTTTTTTTTTTTGCAGAAACTTTCTTTCCATGGTCTATATAGTATATATTCCAAGTTTCATCAAAATACGATAACCAGAACAGGTTCTAAAGGCCTCTGAATAGTGTAACTTTAATTATAACCACTTGGTATTTTAGAAAGGTAAGTGTGCAGTGTATAGTTTTTTCACACAGGTCTTGTGTTAATACCAATCTCGGAGTTTTCAAATGAAGCAGTTTAAATAAAATCCTGTTTAATAAAGATAACTGCAGACATTTAAATTAGGAGGAAACACAAACTTTGCACCTTAGTACACCATTGTATTGATCTAGTATTCAAGTTGGACAAGACGTGTAAAAGTTGCAAGGGGGTACTCCTTTTTTTAGAAATATCTTCTTGTTGCTGACCTGCTGTTCTGCTTTGATTGACCATTTTCGAAAACTTTATATCTTGGAAAAGGATTTTGTTTGATTTTCAGTGTCCACGTGACTGTTTGGTAATAGTTAGATGATATCTTACCTGCAGGATTCCATGATGTAAAAGTTGTTGGTACTACTAGTTGTTTAAGTCAAATGCTGCTCAGGTAAATGACATAAATCTTAATTTTTTTTAATGAAACTGTGGAAAGATTTGGAATAAATAATTCATATTCGGCGTATGACACATCTCCCCTCCCCTCCCCCTTTCTTTCATGATGGAACCTGAAATGTACGTGAGCAATGCTCTTAAGTTTTGAACAGGGCTTGGAACCGGAACTGAACCGGAAAAAAACCGTCATTTAGGTCGGAACAAAAACCAAAACTGAACTGGAATAAAAATATTGGTTAATTTTGGTTCGATATATCTTCAGTCATTTTGTTACTGTCAACAATTTATCAATCAAAACTTTTCAGTATTTTCTAATTTAACCTCAACTATATAATTACATTTTTGTTTATGATAGAATAATAATTTTACAGCAAATAAGAATATGCATAAAATAAAATTATTAATTTAGAACTAAACCGAAAACCGGAACTGAGCCGATATATATATATTTTTAGTTGAACGGAACGAAAAAAAGTATTGTTCAAAGCCCTGGTTTTGAAGTTATTAATTCGAAATATTATTCCAAGCCTTTTTTTTAAAAAAAGTATATTTTTAGAACTACAATCCTTTTTTTAAGTCCACAAACAGTATTTCTTTATATATAGAAGTCTTATTTTTTCTATGCTTATATTTTTTATTTTTATTTTTAAAGCTCTCATTTTTATAGCGAAATATAATGCTCACCCATGAATTTCGATCTTATTTTTTGTGTTAAAAATGTGGGTGTTATACACCGTATTCTACTGTACATTTCTAAAATATTCCGATTTAAGAAAGTTAGTTAGACATATGCATGTATTTTAGCTACATAAAAAAAAAATATCTTAAAACCATTTGAATTATTTATTCAATATTAAAATAAGTTAGGAAATAAGATAGAGTTTATAATGGGTTACTGTAATAAAACAACTTTCATAAAAATGTTCATTCTATGTACATTCATTCGTTGTACTCATATTGATTAAAGTTAATCTTTTATTTGGTAATATTTCGTCTGTTAAATTAAAATTTAAATAATGGGAAAGTTTACGTATGAATTAGGAAATACATCTCCAGTTTCCTATTTTTATCGTTTTGCCTTAAGCAAAAACAAATAAAATAAAAAATAATTGCCAGCGAACACATTTGAATGTGATAATAAAATTTAATGAAGCCCAGTGGCTGAGTGGTAGCGTTTCGCGCTTCCACGTCACTGGTTCGCGTTTCAAACTTCGAGTTGGGCGAGGTTGACGCAGCCCTTCATCCCTTCAGTGGGTCGATAAATGAGTACCAAGCTTGCTTGGAAGCTAAAGGTTGGGGGTTTCGCATCAGACTCACTACCTGACCGGACTGTGATCAAGCACCTCTGTGCCTAAGGTCATTAAAACAGGTGGGCACGGAAGCCCTTGGCCCTCATAGGTTGTCATGTCACTGAGTTTAGTTTAGTTTCATTTACATTTTTGAAAAATCTTGCTTTACAAAAATTAACTTCGCTTCGATTTAGTTTATTTTCATAACACATTTTTTCTGGTATCTAAAATCACAAACTTAAGTTTTTATTATTATTATTATTTCAATATTTATTTAACTTTAAACTTGACTTACCTTCACCAGATGGAGCCACAGTTAATATTACTCTCATAATAGTGTTTTTACAGTGGCCTCTAGAAGTTAAAATACAATATGTTTTTCATAGGCCACAAATAAAAAATCGTTGTAGCAACAAAATTCTTAATGTACAGGGTGGCCATAATTAAACTGCAAGTGTTCAAGGGATGGTGGAAAGAAAACCACTGGGAATATTCCAGTGAAATTTGGTATCTACACGTTTCGGAACATGCGCAAGTCAAATATTCAAGGAAAAAAATCGCCATTTTCACTCGATAGATGGCGCTGTACCGTATTTCAACGCTCACCGCTGGCATATACAACTTCCAAAACCGATAGACAGAGCATAATGACATTCTAAGAGGCATATAAACAATATAAAACATCAATTACAGTTTATCAAAATTCCATACAATTAGTTTCAGTAATTAAATTTTTACAGTATCTGTAACCAAAAATTAACGTAAATTAAGATCACAAATTAAACAATCCATAAAGACACTTTGGAAAACAATTAAACCATTATTTATTCAATGAAATTATTAAATGATGTGCTCAATATGCGAACCACCAGATGCTACCGCACGCTGAAAACGTAGAACAGCATGGTCCACCATCGCATTTAAAATCTCTATTGCATCACACATCACGTGTCCCGTTATGCTAGATTTCTATTCCGCACCAGAAGCACATGTCGTTCTTTATGAACCATATGTTTCAGATGTCCCCACAGATAAAAATCGCACGGATTAAGGTCCGGTGAACGGGGTCAGGACTGATTATATTCAATGTGGTCTTGTTTTTATACTGTTTGATGGGCTTAAAATTTTACATATATGCCATCGATAAGCATTGAAACACGGCACAGTGCCAACTATAGGGTGAAAATGGCGATTTTTTTCCCTTGCATGTTTGACTTGCGCATGTTCTGAAACATGTAGATACCAAATTTCACTGGAATATTCCCGGTAGTTTTCTCTCCAGCACCCCTTGAACACTTGAAGTTTAATTATGGCCACCCTGTATATGAATGATAGAAATGAATTTAAAAAAAAAACGTATATGTGCAAAATGCAATAGCCTCTGCTTTAACGAAAATGTGCAAAAATCGAACTTATGTACGTTTTGAACAAGATTGCAGATCTTCAGTAGTTGGCTATTCGGTTGACAATATCCAGGAGAGTAGCATTGTCTTGGACAGGAGTGGGCAAATAATGACCCTCAAAGTTTTTTTTTTGTGGCCCACCAAGACAGTTAGAAAATCTGCTTTGAACAAAGATTTCTTTCCCATGGCCGATCAAAGATTCGTCTTATATTTTTCACCAATAGAAAAACAGAGAAGAAAAATAGGGATAGGAAGTTTATTAGAAAAACAAAGTACTTGAAAGTGTCTTTCCTATGAGATAATCTGCCGGAGTTGGAGAACGAGCTGACAAGATATCATGATTTTAAGAAAATTGAGCGTAAATTCAATTTGCCCTCTTATACTTGTTGGCTTAAAGTTAGATCACAATGTGAAGGAAATATTTAATGCTATTTCATTGAATTTGCAAATTTTGCTACAAAATTTCCATGTATGAAGAAATTTACTGAGAAATTATTCCTTATATGTTTTAGTAGACATACAGGGTGTCTACAAATGCCGAGTACATAGGTAACAAATATTTTCTATTACTTTTTTCAGTGTTATTGAGGTCCGCAGCGTGACGGGGAATATTAGGGTTCCCCTCCCCTGTAAAGTGTTTTAGGCCTCAAGCCGGATCTTAGAAAGGATTTAAAAATCCTAACATAAAAGAGGCTTTGGGCCCCTAGAACACTGCCCCCTTCCGCGATGCAGAGTTGCAGGGGTGTACGTTATGCCATTGATTGAAGTCTGTATGTAATGGTCTCGTCTGCGTATCTAAAGGTGTAGGAGGATTGGAAGGAACTCTAGCCATAGTTCAATAAAATAATCTAATTGATTCGCAATATTAATCACCACACAAATTCAATCGATCCAGTCTAAGAGATGCTCCCAATTTATCACTATGCCAACAATAAACGAGGAAAGCGAGATATGAGAAAACTTTAATACTAACTACACTTAATCAAGGTGATCACTTTGACTTCTTAGGTATTTAATCTGGATTTAATCTCAGTGACAGTTCGTTACCTTAATTAAATCAATTATTAAATATTAAACATCTGCGATTCACATTTAATTTGATTAATCTCTGCTCCGATAGGATTCTATCATACTCTCTCTCTCTCTCTCTCTCTCTCCTATCTCTCCCTCTAATCGAAAACCTAGACTATATATAGTAGTCCTAATTAATATAATCACATTTTCTTCTACGAAGAGGAGTTTTATAATAAAATAATTTTTAAAGACCAGAAATTCTTCAAAAGGACTATTAGTAGAAGAAGCTCAGATAGAACCGTCACAAGTATAGTGCAAATAACCAGAAGAATGTAATATATTTAAAGATAAAAATATTTCGGGTCTTAAGGATAAGAATGTCTAACCCGCACAATCGTGCAAGATGGGTCTTAGAAGGTAAAGGTGGTGGGCTGTCGGATTAATGGAATTGGGGTTGTCTTAAACTGATGCTGCTAAACGTCTCAATGTGGCTTCCAGCAGTAGCTTATATAAATTACCTTCATGAAACAAAGTTACTCTTAAAGAATTTTCTTAATAAAAAATTTTTATGTACCATGTTTTTATAATCATTTTCATGCATTGTCATCCACTTTTAAGCTATAATCCAAATTTCAAGACTCTAGCTCATCGGGAAGTTAGTTTAAAATCAATAACAAAATTCCACCATGACAGACATACAAGAAAGCGAGTTAATAAAGAAACGTGGCAACCTGGGGGCTACCCTTTGACCCCAGAGCCACGAAATTGTATAAGTAGACGCAACTCGACCCGTGCTATCGACAGGTGGTCTTTGTCTGTGTAAATTCGTCTTTCGGGAGTTATGAGTCCCTTTGTCGAAATCGGGGCCCGCCTACATGCATTGTCATCCACTTCTGAGCTATGGTCCAAATTTCAAGTCTCCAGCTCATTGGAAAGTTAGTTTAAAATGAATCATAAAATTCGACCCGGACAGACAAGAAAGCGAGTTAATAAAAACATGGACAAAATCACAGGGAAGTAATCTTTATACTAAAAATTGAAAAATTGTTGGCCTTTTAGGGGAGTTAGAACCTTCAAACCCAATCTTGAGTACACTATTGGCTTCCACCGCCTGAGAATCAGTTTAAATCCGAAGATCTGATCTAATGTGCGTGTATATATTTAATGTGGCTACCGAAAACCCTTTTTAAAAAATGCTATTGGTTTCTCAAGTATAGTTAATGGGTTTATTTATACTTTTTTTTCTAAAATCAAGTACACACGAATAATATGTCTACAAACTATCTATCTTTCAATCCATATGTCTGGAAAATATAAAAAGTTGTTATATCGATATCTTTTATTTTTGTGAATCGAACTTTGAGAAGAAATACAATATTTCAAATGGTATTGATTACATAAGCAAGCACAGATAATCTTTTAAAAAACTACTATGAGCAGTTGACATTTCAATTTATTAATGAATACAAAAGAAGGTGTTTTCTTCAATTGCTTTTTGTCTATATTTTATAATTCGTTCCTTTTTAATAGTAAAGTTAAGAAAATCCAAGTTGATAAACTAATTGATTAATTTATCTTTTCTATTTAATATAATGTATAACTCAACTCTTGTAAAATCTTAGACATGATTATAAGTGTAGAAAGTCAACATTTTTGGAAGCATGTGAAAGTAACTGTTGTCTTTTAAATGAACTGAGCTTGTGACGGCTCTATCCACGATCTTCTTACTAATAGTCCTCTTGAGGAATTTTTTGTTTAAAAATTATTTTATTATAAAACTTCCTCCTAAAGAAGAGAACGTGAGCATGCAAAATAAATTAGGACTACTATATAAAGTCTAGGCTTTCAGGTTAAAGAGGAGAGAGTTAGGATAGACTGCTAGCGGAGCAGTGATTAATCAATCTGAAGTGAGGAGCAGATATTTAGTAATTGATAATTGTACTACTTAAGGGACGATCTGTCACTTGAGAATGAATCTAGATCAGATAGCTAAGAAGCCAGAGCTATTGAATTAAGCAAGTGTACTAAGTATTTAAAGTCTTCTCATATCTCGCGTACCTCGTTAATTGTCTTCATTTTTATTGATTAGGTGCGTCTCTTAATTTTGGTGGATCGAACTTGTGTTGCGGTTTGTGCTGTAAATAAATTAAGTGATTTTGAAAAATGGTTAGTCTTCCTTTCGACCTCCCTATACTGAGGGAAGAGAGAGTGCTTCCCTCACAAGTTGGATTAAAAATAATGTTATCTATATTAAGTAACAACTAACAAGAGACAAGTAATAATTCTTAACTCAGTGGCTCAACATCTCATAAAAATCAAGGTCTACAGTGCCCATCCCAGTTTTCGTAAATTTACGCACTGAGGTGTATCAGCAGATGTTCCCGGTTAGGTGGTCAGTCTGACGTGAATTCGCCAATGTTTAGTTACCAAGCAAGCTTGGTACTCATTTATCGACCCATTGAAGGGATTAAAGGCTGAGTCGACCTTGCCAAGCCGGTTTGAACCTGGACTGTGGCATGGAAGCGCAATGCGCTACCACTCAGCCACTGGGCTTCTTCAATTTGTACAGTCAGCTAAATTATTATAAAAGCCTTTACATTTTTTTGAAATAAGGAAATAAAAAAGGTTCTTATCATAATTTAAATACAGAAATATTGTGCCTCGCTTTTAGAATGGCTACTTTTATTTCATTGGCAGATGAAAACTATTTATTATTAGTAATGAAGGGGGTAATGGGAGGTGGGTCAGTCAGCTTTTCCTCTAAATTGCACTTAATTTTTATTCTATTTTTACTATGTTTTTGTCAACTCGCTTTCTTGTCTGTCTGGGTGGAATTTTGTAATTGATTTTAAACTAACTTCTCGATGAGCTAGAGACTTGAAATTTGTACCAGAGCTCAGAAATGGATGACAATGCATGAAAATGTGAAAAAAAGAAGTTCCAGTCTCGAACCCAGGCCCCCGAAGAGGTGGCCCAGTAATTCCGGAACGGACACGAATTTACACAAACACCTGTCGATAGCACGGGTTGAGTTGCGTCTTCGTATTCAATTTTGTGTCTCTGGGGTCAAAGAGGAACCCCCATGTTACCATGTTTTTATTAACTCGCTTAAATACGCAGCACGTGAGTCCAAAGGGAGAGTTTTGTGTTTAATATTTACTACTTCAACCTTTTTTTTACTGTAAAAAACACCGATGGATTTAACTACAATGAAAAATAAGCATGTACTTTGGACATCTAGGAAAAATGAATAAACAGAAATTTTGTATGCGGTCAAATTTAGCATGGGGTGCTAATCAATATCCCATGTATAGATAACAGTACACTATGCGTCAAGTTTTTTTTTATATATATTTTCTAATTTGGATGATAACATTACTAAACGAATACCTACATTTTTAAAGTTTGGTATTGTAGTTGCTATTCTTATTACTCATATTCGTTACGAATTTTGTGTAATGAATGCTTAAAATAGAGTAAATAATTTTTATCTGGATGTATAACACGTTGATATTACTCTCTGATGTGTGTTTATTTATTTTATGCTAAAATTGGTATTTACATATTATTGCAAAAATCGCCAACTATATTAATAACTCGCCAAGTTAGCAACCCCGATTTCCTATGTGTCGTACGCACTGAATTGGCAAACAGGTGCTTCATTTAATATAATGTCGCCAATAGTTTGCGATGATACGCAAGTATCCTCTAAAATTGTAATATTCGTAGGCAACACTGTTCCTTACATTATAATGGAGATTTAATGGAAACATAGTGAAATGTTGGCGACTTGGAGACCATACTGGTAACCATTTTTGGTGGGTTGTTAAACATATGAGTGCTTCTGGAAATTACTGGAGAAATCTACTAATATCACAATCTATGAAAAAAGTGGAATTTTATGGGAAAACCCACGCAGCTTTAAATATGGAGTCGCTCGCCGAAACTGAGTTAGTATGATCTGGACCATTGAATAGTCAGTATTGTCTTGCTGTTGAAGAGTTGCTACGATCGAGCGATTGCTTGCGAATACGTTACGTATTGCATTTCCAGACACTGATAATTGTGTCTGAGTTCTGTAGAAGGTGTGAAGAGCTTCTTGAATTTATTTTGCAAACTTTAATGTTAGCCTGAGTTTCTAAATATTGTTTTTTGACAATAAATTTTCATCATCTCACTCTTTGAGACTAACAGCATAAAATCCTCGAGCCCCGATCAGCGTAACAACATTACAGTTAATTTTTTTGGTTTGTTTTTATTGCTGTAATCCTATTAATTTCAGACGATTTTAAGGAACTGATTTGATATTGGAATGCTACTCATTTTTGGCGGGATTTTGAAACTGCACCGAATAAATTTGGCGGTTAATTATATCGTATTGTATTGTTATCGCTCTAAATTTGCTAAATTTTACTACTATTTGTGAAAAAAATCCGTAGTGTATCGATATCATATTAGTCTGATTGGATTAATCCGTTTTTTTAATATATGTATATAAATTTAGCCATTTTCAAACTTTACGTTCAAAATGGCTAAATTTAGTTAGCGTCCGTCTTCACGTATTCGAGCATGGATATTTCGGGTATTATTGGTAAGTACCAGGATCTTTTTTTAAAAGCGTATGAGGGCTCCATTTTTGAATTTGGTACTTACGTATTATCGCAACTGTATAGGCGACATTATGTGAAACGAAGCGCGTACGACACATCCGAAATTGGGGTTGCAAGTTATCTTGAACGTTGCCATTGTTGCGATAGTACATAAATACCTTCAATTATAATGGATCAAAAGGATTGTGTTGAATTCTCAGTTTTGGTTTATTTTGTTTTCAAAATATTTAAATTTTTTTCCCCTCTAATTCTTAAGGTATCCGACTGGTTGTGAAAACTTTTTTTTTAAAAGGAGATATGGGAATTTTTTGTTATTTTGAGATTTGTTTATAGTGTATTTTAAGAAAAATGTGCTAAAATTAAGAAGAGAAAAAGAAATTATTATTACTAAAATGGGAAGAAATCGATAAAATTTGACAAAAAATAGCATAAATGCGGCCCATTCTGCACCAAAGGTTTATAAACAAATTTTCAATTTTTTCAATATAATGTGTTGCTATATTATTCAACTTTGAAATGACCTCAGGATAAGAGATATTTCTTTTTTACAAAAACTAGAGCACTTTATCTCGGTTACTATATAAAAATGCTTAAAAAGACAGTAATTATATTCACATAAGGGACTGTAAATTTTGTAATAAAACAGTGATTGATATATCTGAAGGTTAAGACAATTCTACTATTATACAGAACTTACAGAAAAAATTTCAGTTATATGTTTAAAACTTTTTGAGCACTCGCTGATCCAGTTTGATTAGTTTCAAAAAATCACATTTCGAGTAAAATGCGTTTTAAAGTATGACATCTTGCGAAAAGTATTGGCATCTGCTTTTACTAAAACACTTGTAGTTTTTGTTCTACTGAACGGAAAATAATAAACTTGGTATTTTTATAAAGCTAATAAGATGGCCCATATAATAAAATCATAAAAAAAATTGTCAATTTTTGGCAAAATTCAGTTTTAGGGTCGTCGGATACCTTAACTAAGACCACTCATTTCTTTTTTCTATCTAAAATTTCTACGTTTTAAAATTTCATTTATTTTTACATTTTTTCCCACGATTCATTTTCCGCATTTTTTTTCTGTCTCCCCTCCCCCTTCCCGACACTTTTAAATTCTTCATATTTTATTTTTTTAATAAAATCTCATAATCACATATTTTTATGTCGTTTTTCAACAAATAAAGTAAGTTTATTCTTGCATATATTACCTTTTTCAATTTGCCTAAAATCTATGTAATTTCGCTGTCTTTGACAATCTGTTCAAGAATAAACCCTTTTATAAATTTGTAAGTCAAGTTTTTAGAGCTTGAACGCCATCTTTTCCGATGCTATTTCACAACCGCGCCTTACAGTCCTTCGGCGCGTAGCTTACTGGTAACAAATTCGTTTCAAAGCTGTTCATAAGCGAAAATACTCCAAATGGTCGCATTTATCGGAATGGTAAATGCGGTACCAGACACTTTAAAGTCATTTCCTGCAATTGTCTTCTTTACATACACGAATTCGTGATGTACATTTACTCATAGATTCAGCTTCAAGAAATGTGACAGGAAACACATTCCTGTTTTATGGCATATTTAAAGGAGAATGAAAAAGAAAATATAAATTAACCTTGAAGAAAAATGACGATTTCTCGAAGAAAGAGAATGAGTAACTTATAGTCACAATCAATTTATTTAGTTTCTTGTTTTGCACTGATCTGAACACTTAATTATTGGGTGTAAATATTGAAAAGTTTTAATTATATATCTTCTTCAAATTATTTTGTTGCTCCTTAAGATTTAAGTATTTTGATTATATTTCAGATATAGGAAAAAATACCTTTGTTTATTTATCTTTATTATAAGACGGGTAATGAGAATATTACGTCAGCTTAAGCAAATCTCTTTCAGGGTTATGTATAAAAAGTGCTAATTTTTGCTTTTTTTTATTATATAAATATTTCTTCATATTTGTGTGTTGGTTAAGGTTGTTTTCGCCTAATGTACGATAGTTTGAACTAAACTCGAAGCACATTTTCTATCAGAAAAATGTCTCTATTTTGATAAAAAATTAGTTATATTGTAACTCATACATTTGTTTATAATATAGTGTTTTTAAAATTTCAAAATATTCCATAAATAATTTTTTTTTCTTTTCGCATGTAAAAAGATAGCTCATTTAGCATTACGGTATAGGAGAAAAATTGCAAAACACATTTTAAAAAAGAAAAATGTGTCAACTCGGATAAAAATGAGTAATATGATAAAATAAGAGATTCTCTCCAGGATAGTGAAGCCAGAATATAATATTAATGTTTGAATACTTTTATATCTAAAAAAATATTCCGAATTCGGGTCCTATTCTTTAATATTAACCGAAAACAGCTTTAATATATATCAGTGTGTGGTTTCTTAGCTTGGGTGTACTGTAATCTTCCAAATGCGTTTTAATTACTCGTTTTAATTTCGCCCATCTGGTATAGTGTTTAGCGACGCTGACTGCTGTCCCGTAGGACCTGGGTTCGAATCCCGGAGAAGGCATGGATGTTTTGAAATGAATAGTGCCCCTTCGCGACACGGGGTTACTTTAAATAGCCGTCGAGCCGCAAGTCCTCTCGTGAGGTTGGTAGAGGGGGAAGAGAGGTGGGAAGCCTCTGAAACTGTCACCTACATGGTGCTCAAAGTTACGACTAACGACAAGCGTACAATATAGCCCGATGCAATGATGAATTTCGTGGACCTTGACCTGATTACGTCAGACAGGTGTCATTAGTAACAACAACAACGTATTATCGCAACCTGTTGGCGACATTATATGAAACGAAGTATCTGATTGCCAATTCAGTGCTTACGACACATGCGAAATTGGGATTGCCAACTTGGCGAGTTATCTTGAACGATGGCGATTGTTGCGATAATACGCAAGATCCGCAAATATTAGCACTGCAAATCAATGACAAATTTTATTTCGTACATAATTTGTTTTTCTATAATTCCATTCCCAGGAAGAATGGAAAGACATAGAATTTTGCTAAGTTTTGCAAATATAAGGTGACGTCTTTCTCTAAAAAAGTAAATCTATGAACTTGCTCTGTATTTAGAACGATAGTGATTGAATAAACTTATCGTTGATTCATTAAATGCATAAGTCAAGTTTTCTTCTGTTTTTGAAAACATTTTCTTTAATTATTTTTAGCATGACAGAAATTGTTGAAATACTTGTTTAAAAGTGACTGAAGATTTTATGAACCCTTCCTGGTTTTTCTCGAGCTGAACTCGGGAAAGCGAAACGTACCATCCTGGCTCGTCCCGAGAGTAGCTCTGGCCCTGTGAAAATTTTCGCTGTGAAATCGGTCTTTCTGGAATTATTTCACATGTGCTTTTTATGGTTTCGAATAATTGAATAATACCACTTCGGGGAATTTTCTGCAAAAAGAGGACGGCCCTCTGCTGAGCACTTCCCTTCACGCTTGTCTGATAGACTCTTTGTTGACTACTTTCCCTCAACAGAGAAGAAAACTAATCCAACACGATTTGTGTATTATTTGTTGCTCAAAGAGAGACAGTAAACGGACCAAAGTAAGAAGAGAAACAAGATTCTACTGTCCAGATTACGGCATTGGGCAATGTGCAGTATCGTGTTTCGAATTTATTATACACTATCAACTTTTGATTAATAATTTCCTAATCATTTATGTAAATGCAAGAGTAAAATAAAATTTGCAATTAAAGATAAAAGCTAGGTATTCTAACCTTTATATTTATAGTTAGTGAGAATCGAGTCTTAAGTCTAATGATTTCTGACAAACGAAAAGCCTATTTTACAGGTAAATTAGTTATTTATTTAAATAGATTTTTTAAACATAAATTTTAGGAAATCTTGTTTGCGAAGAGTGCTTTTATGTTTAAAAAGATGTGTTTGTTTGAAAATAAACATAACAAAATTGAAATTTTTTTATACATAATCCCGAAATAAAATGAACCTGGAAGGGGTTAAGTGAGAGAGTAATCGACTTTATATGGTTCGATGGTGGCTGCGCCTCTAAAACAAGCCTTGGTAGATGTTAAATAAAAAAGACTTTGAAATCTAACAAAGATGTGAGTTGGAAATTATACAAAGTCATCTTCACGTTCAATACTAATACAAAATTGAAATGTATAAGTAATAATATTTTATACAGCTTATATTAATACACATTTGGTCACAAGTAATTGTTCTTTTAAAATAAAATATTCACAAGGCACAAAAACACATATGGCAGTAAAAATATTCTGCAGGAGCTAAAATGAAAACATTTTCATAGTTTTATCACAGGATAAGCAAAACAGGTTCTTTAAAAACATTTTCCAAAATACTTTTGCACGATTTCTATACAGAAGCAACAAAACTCTGCATTTTATCTTTGTATCTCACAAATATGTTTACACCCCTTTGTCTTTCATAAATTAATATATAGGACTTTCTGTTTGTTTGGTTGCCCATGACTTCTCGCCAATTTACTGACTAATGTGTGAGTTGGTGAAAAACGTTTGGTTTTCTGTATAGGATTTGTTTTGTAGATCCAGAGAGACATTTTGTTTCGCTCATAATTAATAAAATAAGAAGCATCTTATGAGATACAAGACATTTTGTGTAGTAAAAAATAAAAATTTACGTTGCCCTTTTTTGTAGAAATTACAACTTGGTAGAATACAAATTTTGCATTTTCCATAGTAAATTATTGAAAACAATTATTTTGTTCTCATTCACTGACAAACTCCTAAGCATATTACTTTTCAATAAAGTATTAAAAAAATGTATTTGTACTTTGATAAGAGAAATAACTTTTAAATGTAAAGCATATAAATTAGAATTATTCAAGTAAATTAGTGATGAATGTATACGATAATATATTAAATCTCCTGGTTATTACAGCAATATATTTATTAATTTTTTTTTTTCAAATAGGTGGCATTTTGGCAGCTAAGCCTTTTCAGGCAGTGTCCCCAAGAGTGGAAGCGATTTCATTGGTGGCACCATCTGGTGGAGGCTTCCGATACCAAATTTCCGGTATCGTCGGATGCTAATTGTTGCCGTGATTTAATTTTGCCGAGAATACTAGAGTCAAATTAATATTCATTGGATCTTTTATATGCCACATAATCACTGACATAGCTAGTTCTGAGTGGGCCCTGTATTAAAATTCCTCCGAGCCCCTTTTCACCCTGTTAGTGAGACTGCAGTTACAAATGTTGGGACCCTGTTGCTTGGGGGGGGGGTTCATTTATACGTCTGATACGGCAGTATAGCTATGGCCCTGCACATAATCATATGGCATGCGTGTCTACTGTTCTCGCATCCAAAACATCTATCGACCCCAGTCAGGATCGAACCCACATCCTTGAGCTTACAAGATGGGCACGCTACTTCTAAGTCCCGAGCCGAAAATTTACTAACTGTAATTCTAGTTTTTCCAAAAAATTTTAATTGTCTCTCTCTGCAAGGTATAATCATTGAACTCCAGCTACTATAACAGGAAAATTCACATCTTAGTTTCCAAAGGTACAATTTTTCAACCTTTGCCTCTCCCTGCTGTGCATCATGGAATGTTTCTTCGGTACAATTAGACTTGGGTACAAACTTGAGAACCCTTGTCTTTGACATTACAGAAGGCCTGATCCAAGATATCCCTCAAACAGAGTATACCACAAATTAATTATAATAACTAATTTGTGTGTGTGTTCACACCTAGGTGAGAGGGTGTGGATCGATTCTAAATCTATTTCAGTTTGCCTGAATTAAGCCGTTTACTATTTACATTCTACACATGCGGTCCGTTCGTACGAACACCAAGTTATTATTAGTCTTATTTATTATTCCTATGAAAAAATGAACCTATTTTTTATTTTTCAGATTTCTTTCCCAAGATTAATATTATGATTTGCCAAAACTATTACGACTTCCTTCTCTCGAAGTAATGCTCGCCATATGATTGGATTGATGTCATTAATTCCATTTAGACTCTAAGTTGGCGTTGTGTAGAAGTTTGGAGAGTGGGATAATAGCTCAAGTGTGTCGTCTTCTGCACATGACCTAATTTAAAAATTACGAGTTTCGTCGTCAATAGCCATCGTGTTGCTGTGAAGCAAGATGTTCATAAATATTCCTTCCGTAATTTGTATATGTGCTTTTTTATGAGTATAATAAAGTTTTGTTTCCATAAAAATCGGTCTTGATAATGAATGCAAAGATATGACCTAATTTTCTCCTCAGAGTAAGGGAAAATACATTTGTTTTTCAACACATTGGAAGGATAAATTTTTCCCTTAAGATTTTGGTAAAGGCAAAAATCTGTTTCACATAATAATCTGTTTTAATGTTTCATCATGTTTTTTATACTCTCTAGTTCTGAATTTTAAACTTCTATTATTTTTATTCACAATAAATAGTATTTTGCCTCCCTATGTTAAGAAATATATATGTCTAGATTCATAATATAGCATTTATCTCTGATATAAATTATCTATGTCGTACACCTTTATACACTGCTGTTTGTAAAAAACGCAACACCATGAAGGAATCATCAGAATTAAATGAACTTTGCAACAAATATCAATTATAGGATAGGGAAAATAGTAATGTTTCAGAGCCACCACGCATGCGTGGCGTGCGCAACGCCCTCTGAACTGATGCTGAAAGCGTATAAATAGAGGGCTGTAGCGCGACGTTGAAAATAGTTAATGATTATTTGTTAGTGGCGAAAGTTTAGAGAGACCTAAGTATGCCTCCACGACGAAATAAGGAGAAATTCCAACAACTCACGAAGTTTGAACGGGGGAGAATTATCGGCCTTCGAGAAGGAGAATTTTCCTATCGCGCAATAGGAGCTCGTGTACAACGGAATAGTTCTATAGTGATGCGAGTTTGGAGGAAGTGAACCGACGATTACAGAACAACTCGAAAAACTGGCAGTGGACAACGGAAGGTAACGTCCGAGTGTGACGATCGACACCTGCTCTGCTTGGCGGTGAATGACCGTATAGCTTTCTCCGGGCAGTTGACAGCACGTTGCTCTACTGCTACAGGTGCACTAATGTTGGCTTCGTCAATTCGTCGACGTCTGCTGCACCGTGGATTGCGTGCAAGGGTCCCTTTATACAGGATCCCCCTCACGGTAAACCATCGATGGCTGCAATGGGCTCATGAATACAGAGCCTGACAAGCTGATTGGCACCAAGTTGTCTTTTCAGATGAATCACGCTTCAATTTATGGGATCATAATGGCCTCATTCGTGTTAGACGCTATGCCGGTGAACGCTGTCTTCCAGAGTGCGTTATCGAACGACTTAGTGGTCTAACACCCGGAATTATGGTTTAGGGTGTGATTTCGTATCTTGGACGATCCATTTTGCTACGAATTGAGGGTCAAATCAATAGCAACAGGTACGTCCGTGAAGTGCTACAGCCCGAAGTCATTCCCTTCCTTCAAGGTATCCTGGAGCTATCTTTCAGCAGGATGATACAAGCCCACATGTTGCAAAGACTGTTCGAGACTTCTGTTCAGCCCAACACATGCAACTTCTTCCTTGGCCTGCTTATTCGCCTTATATGTCACCTATTCAGCACGTGTGGGATTTGATTGGTCGGCGTCTTGCTCGTGATCCACGCCCTGCAACTTCAAAAGATGAACTTTTGCTGCGCCTACTAGTGATATGGAATTCTCTTCTAAGAGCAGACATCCAAAATCTGTTTGACTCCCTGCCACGTCGTATAGCTGCACTTATTGCAGCGCGTGGTGGATTCACCAAATACTGATTTCGGACATTTATTACTGTTGTTTTGCTTTGAAAATTTTGTCATTTATTTGTACTAATACAAGTCGTTTGTGCATTAAATTTCATTTAATTCTGATGATTCCTTCGTAGTGTTGCCTGTTTTACAAGCAGCAGTATACGAATTAGCTATTGCTGTGCGTTTGCCAGAAAATACGCCAAATTCAGGGACATTTTAACGCATGGGTCAACTTAGCGTCTTCTCGTTCTTGACTCGGACTCGATAAAATCACGATCCGAATAATTTTAATCATCAAAAGTTTTTCCGGTATATTTTCCGAAAAACTGGCAATTTCGAGCTATATTCTAAGTGGAACACAGTGGCGAGACTGCATTATAATGTCATGTCCATCCTCCTTGTCTAGGCCTTAGTCTACCTCCATACATGGGCCACCACAATCAAAAGGCTACTATTGGTCAAGTCGGTTTCGCACCTAGGTATGTGAGACTGTTATTTACACACATTTATTTGTTACGGGTTACCATATGTACGAGTTTTTGACAACAAAGTTACTTAAAAGGCTCACGGGTGAAGCCTACTTGTGCATTGGGCTTCAGACGTCTTTGGTCCAGTGCCGGTTTATCAATTGGGCTCTTGGGGGTGCGGCTCGGAAGGGCCTGGATAAGCTGCACTTAACCAGATTTTCTGGATATAAATTTCGATTCTCCAGAGCTAAGGGGGCCTGTAGATCTACACCCAAGGCCCGAAATGAGCTTAAATTGGCACTGCCTTGGTCGAAATATGACAGTGTAAATAAACATTGGGATTGTGGATAACCTGGCATTTTTTGCAAGCTCTCTAACCGAATACGGATTCATATGTCAAAATATTAATTCATATTCTTATTTATGTGATCTACCAGTCAATAAGAGAAACGTTTGTAGTCACAATACCTTTCCATCGAGGTGGATACATTTTATCAAATATGAAATTATTATTTACAAACGATGTGTTGGGCTTAAGAAATTTATCGAAATACACAACTTCCCCTCCAGCAAGATAAGCACCCCAAAATCCATAAGTACCATATGTCATCACAGTATGGTTGCAGTGAGCCAGCACTGCTAAGTCATGGACTGGCGATGACGCTTTTTCTGTAACATAAACACCTAAGGGTCCGGACAGATTTTCAACACACCACGGGCGATCGTCACTGACTACTAGAAAGATCACACTTTGATATTTGTTTCGAAAGTATTCTATGGCTTTCTGAAAGAATTCCATGTTGACAGCTAAACCTTTGTAGATATCCAGCCATCTATTTTTATAATCCCCACGTCGGACATGTATTCCCACATACGTGGGATTCTGCAATTGGTGCACATTCGCTTTTTCTAAAACTTGACGAGCGTACAACTGCACTTCTTCGGTGAACTGGAACTCTTGTCGAATCTGTTCCCTAACATGGTCGAAGAAAGTATAAGAGCATGGATAAACAAACCTGGAAAGAGTATAAAAGCATTTATTATCAAGTAATTGCTGTTGCTTAAAATATACAAAATAAACACTATCTATGAATATGATGTTAAAATAATTTTAGTTCTCAAAAAATTTCGAACATTTGACTTTGTTCTAATAAAAAGTACTTATAACTTTCAAAATGAATTAATACTTAAGAAATTTTAATAAACAAATGATATGTTTAACATAACGTAAATAATAACAGCCAAAGTTTATTCCATAGATACTTCTTATTCTTGTAATCACTTAAATTATCCAAAAGATCTCCAAATGAATAATCATATCACGAAAATGTATAAAAATGAAACGCTTATTAAGTTCCAACAGCGTGAATTACGCATTGCAATTCTTTTCTCTGACTTTACAAACATATTTAGAATGATTGCAAGAGATGCCAACTTAAGCAACGTAACTTTAGCAACAGAAGATTATATATCAGTTGATAAAATAAGTAATCGAATAAATTAAAGTTTCATGAGTTATTTAATCAAAGCAGACGATACTAATATAAAAGAGAACTATCAACCTAAATAAATCTGTAACTCAGCGTTTCTCAAACTGTGGAGCCCGCCCCTAGGGGGCGTGATAACACTTCGTGGGGGCACCAGCATATCGAAAAGTCAAAAATAAAATATTTTATATATATAAAATACTTATTAATTTACTGAAAGGAAGCAATACAAAACACTTTCTGTGACATAATAAAAAACAAAACACACATCACACTGATATAATATACTTATGAATGCATCGATACAGCTCAAAGTATTTGATAATTAATTTATCAATACTAAATTAAAAACAAATTTAGTAATCCCTAGTGACTGTCATGGTCTTGTCATTACAAAATTTAATACTTATCTTGATAACTTACATGGTTTATAATTAAAATTGTATTGCAGCTTTAGGGTCGAATTACATTATTATTGCATTCAATACATTGTTATTGTAAGAGGGGAAGGGGGCGATGAAAATTATGACTAAAAATTGGGTCGCAAATATTTACAGTTTTAAAAACACTGCTGTAACTACTTTTTAATTTAAATAATCAATAACAAATTGGTTCAAAATAAAGAAAAGCAATTCATAAATTTTTTACAATATATGAAATATAATGAGCATCAATAAAATAAATGGCTTAAAGTTTTTTCTCTTTATTTTTTTCTCTCTCTCTACCTCTAAGATTTTATCAATATAATTCACTATCATGATTATTTCCGACTGTTTTTAGAGAATAGGGTTTAAATATGCTATAATACAGGGGTCGGAAACCTATAGCACTTGGCCACATGTGGCACGCAGTACAATTCTTAGTGGCACTCTGCACAACTCTGCAAAATCGTCAATTTTTGAGTAGATGGAAGCTAATATAAATTTGTAATGGACCTTACTTGGACAAACATCTTCAGAATTATAGGCGCTTAAGGAATTACTAAAAAAATCTGAAAAATAACTCTAAAGATAAATGTACAGCTATTTTGTAAATCATTGAATGTCATTTCTGGAGAGATTTCATTATTTGAAGTGAGAAAATTGCATGATATCTGTGCTTTTGGTTTTATACATCTAAATAAAAATCCTTTCCGCAAATGAAAAACATTTGGAGTTCACAAAGAAATTGTTTAACAACTGAATTCTCAGAATCGTGTCCAATTGAAAGTCACACATTATATCCCTGATTTTGCAATATAAAAGTAACGTGGTGCAAGCACTAAGTTCGCATTAAAATATTTATTTAACTATAATGAAGGGAAACACTTATTACTTTACATTGTCTATTCCTTATTTTAAAAATACATAATATATGTACAATTAAAAAAAATTATTTTTGTTTAAGAAATAGTAATTATATTTTACGCAGTTTATATTTATGTTAAGAAATATCTTTAAATGATGCAAAACTAATACATAATAAAAGTGTAAATATCTATATTATTGAGACCTCTTTTCTTTACCTCTGCATGTAATATCGCGAGAATCAAATTGTTTCAAAAATTCCCTACTGTGTGGCAAGCTGAATCATATAGGTCAGAGGTGAGCAGACTTTCACATGACACGATCTACTTCTAATTTTTTCAAGGTGTTGCGGTCCCTCTGCGGCTAAGTGTGATAAGCAAAAAAAAAAGCTCAACAATATTTATAATACACTCATGTCCATAAATTAAGGATAATTCAGAATCACACAGAAATTGAACTCTAAATAAAAATTTCACCTGTAGAATTATCACACACATCTTGAAGAAGAATATGCAAATTACAGGAAACCACCAGATGGCGCGGATAGTACGTCACAATGACGAGAGTGTAAGAGAGGGGTATATAAGGAATGGTGGCAAAGAAGTAAAATTGTTCACAAGCGCTTTAAAAGCCTTTCAGTGCGATAACCGCATAGTTATGGCACAAAGGAAGCATTTGGATGATTTTTTACGTGGTAGAATTATCGGACGACTGGAAGTTGGACGTACACAGCTGGAAGTATCCGAGAACTTGGAATCGCCCAGAGTCTCATCTCCAGGCTTTGGCAACGATTCCAAGATGATGGTAATGTGAGTAGATGTTACAGCACAGGTCGCCCCCGAGTTACAACGCCGAATGAGGACCGGTATTTGGCAGTTACTGCCAAAAGAAACAGACGAGCACAGCATCAGACCTATCTCGTCAGCTCTCTTCAGCTACCGGTACGACAGTTTCAAGGCAGACCGTGTACAGACGCTTAGGGCACATTGGTCTATATGCTCGTAGGCCTGTCAGATGTGTTCCCCTTACCACAACTCACTGTCGCCTGCGATTAACCTGAGTAGAGAGCATGCATTGTGGACACCGCAACAGTGGTCTTGTGTGATGTTTTCCGACGAGTCCAGGTTTAGTTTGCAGTCTGATTCTCGCCGGACTTTCATATGGAGAGCGCCAGGTACCCGTTACCACCAAGAGAACACCATTAAACGACACCGTTACGGTGGTGCAGGATGGCTCGTTTGGGAGGAATTATTCTTGGTTCCAGAACTGACCTGCATGTTCAGAGTGTAACGATGACAGGCCACATCTATCGGGATGTCATTCTGGAACAACATGTACGTTTGTTTCGGGGCGCCATGGGTGCTGAATTTCTGTTTATGGATGACAACGCCCGTCCTCACCGTGCAAACATTGTAGACGAATGCCTTCAATCGGAGGATATCACCCGTATGGATTGGCCAGCATACTCACCGGACTTGAATCCAATAGAGCATGTGTGGGATATGCTTGGCCGACGAATTGCAGCCCGTCAACCCCCTCCCACCTGTCTACCGGAACTTCGGAGGGCATTGCTTGATGAGTGGTGTAATATTCCCCAAGATCAGATTGATAATTTGATACTCAGCATGCGTAGGCGTTGTAAGGCCTGTATTGCATCGTCCGGGAGACATACTCCGTATTAACCCTCATACTAACCCTGTTATACTGTTTTTTGTAAATAGGTTCTTTTTTAAAATTGCTCCAGGGAGTAAAAATCGCAATTTTTATTAATTATGTCAAACATATAGCATCTTTTTTGCTCTTTACCTTTTGTTTAATAAATAGACTTTACAAATAAGTCAAATTTGTTTTGCTTCTGTCTCTTTCTTTGCCTGAACTTCATTATCTTTAATTTATGGACATGAGTGTATAACAGTAAGATATACAGAATATGTACTTACCTATATATATAACTACAATAAAAACTTACTCTTTTAAAACTCGTTTTAAGTAAAACACAAAATACAAACATAATAATTATACCCACAAATTTAATAATATCAAATGATGCATTTATATTATATATCAAACAATTGCCCAAATACATGAAAAAATAAATAACTTTCATTTAAAGTTAATTTTCGTATAGTCTCAGTAGAAGACAGTCTGCATACTATCCGTACTAATCTTTTGAATATCTGGGTATATAATTACTAACTGTTAATCTTGCAATGGATTCTAAGTGGTCGTCTGTGAAACGGGAATATGATACGTTGTTTTAATTATATCCATCGTTGAAAATATAGATTCACACAGGCAGGTAGAGTGAAAGAAGGATGTTAAATGGAATTGCAGCTTTTTTAAACTGGGATACTTCATCCATTAGATTCCAAAAGTTATTCTTTTAAAATTGTGTTTTTTGGAGGAGAAAAAATTCGTGTTTCAAGAGAGATAAAGAGAACATTTAACATATTTTTAGTTATATTTTCCACATCAATATTGCCAAATGGTCAACACATGAATGCCACACACTATTGATTCTAGTCTAGTCAATTCTAGAAAATGTCTCTCAAATTCGAAATGCAGTTTTATTTTTGCATCATGATATTTCTCTTTGCTTAATGTACCTCCATTTTTAACTAACTCATCATAAATATATTTGAAATTTTTTAATTCATTCGTCAGCAACTGAGCAGATATTAGCTTTAACTTGTTCTTGAAAATATTAACAAATCCAACTAATTCTACTGTTGCTTGATTTCCCTTGTAATTTTAAGTTCAATTCATTCAGTGTTATATCACAACCAAAATCTAAATACATCATATTATGACAGATCCACCTCCATGCTTGACAGCTGAAAGGAGACAATCACGATCATACGCTCGTGTAGGCGACCTCCAAACGTGCACCTGTCCTGCTGTAGGGAAAAGTGTGAAAGATGATTCGTCAGAGAATATTAATTTCTTGCATTCATCAATCGACCAGGTTTTGTGAGTGCGACGCCACTGTAGACGGCATTTAGCACTAACATCTGTGACGAGTGGCTTTTGAAATGCTGCTCTGCCGTAAATGCTCTGTTTATGAAGGTGCCTTCTAACTGTAATTATTGACACTGGAGAACTGCTACAGCTCTGTGGTCACTTTTTCTGTAGCTGTTCGCATTTGATACGTTACAGTCCGCTTCAATACCCGCCGATTTCTTTCATTGAGCTTCCCTTTCTGTCCACTATTTTGCTTTGCCGAGCTTGTCTTGCTGCACTGTGGATAAGCAGTCATGACTTTAGACACCGTACATCTAAAAAACCTCAAAAACCTGGTATGTTTCGGTCACACAGCTAGAAGGGCCCACAATTTGACCTTTGAAAATCTGAGAGATCCAACATTTTACGAATTGGATGAAAATCGAAGAGTAACAGAACTTTAATAAAGTTATCAAATACCACCAGAAGATATACATTTCTATTTATAAACGAAATCAGGCAGCTGTTGTTATACTTTAATGCTTACGAAGTGCATTCAAAAATGTCTCTTTTATTCACAGGTGTTTCCATTATTTTGATCACCACCTGTGTTCCTTTTAGTATGCACGTCTAAGATTTTATATAATTGCGGTCACCCCAAAATGTCTCGGCGGTCCACCAGTTGATTGCGATCGATTTAATGTCCAACCCGGATATAGATAGATTGGTTTGACACACCACAGCTGAAAGTTTGCTCACCCCCGCTATAATACGTTACAATCAAATGTCATATAAAACTAATAAAAATAATTGTCATATTTTTATTTCAAATAGAATTGTACTTTACCATTAAAATCGCAATCTAACGTATTAGCTAATGAAGATAAACGTATTTTAACATAGTACTCATTTTTTATTGCAAGTGTCAATTTTTCCTCACGCAAATACGTATATTGACAGATGAAGATAAAATTCCATTGTTCACTATAAAAACTTCTTACACGCGAAATGTTTCAAAATGCTAGGATTTGTTATTTTTAGTGGATACGTGCCTTAAAACATGACATGAATTTCAATTTAATTAACATTGAAACTTTTATTCTTCTAAAAATGTCTTCCAATTTGTATTCCTATATTCTCTAATACAGTATTCGTATACATAGTTTTTGTTCTTTAATAAAATATATAATATTGGATTGCAGACTTCTTTTTTTAAAAAAAAAAACAAGGACACAGATATCGTACGGGTCTAGCCGTGAACCTATCACTAATCTGCTTGGGGTAAATTTATATATTTTTAAGTCTTGTTCTATTGAAGACTTTCTCCCGAAAAAGAATACTCGAGTTATTCAAATGAAGGATTTTATTTAAGCATTGACTTTTAGAACCGCGAAGTTAGTTAGTGGAGATAGCAGAGAGTTAGCAAAAGAGTAATAGCTGAATGATCAAAGACATCTAACTGACGATTCAGTCAATAAGATAGAGTTTAATTATAACGACCGGAGGTCGAACAACTAAGAACGGAATTATGGTAAATTAGACCGTAGACATCCAAAGTGTTCAAAGAATAAGTGTATTAAAGTGTACTCAAATATTAGGAATTTTTTTGCCATGTTGTTCCTCCTATACTTAGTAATAGGGTGCATTTCCTACCCTGAGTTGTTCATTTAAGTGAGGAAATAATAAATAATAATTTGAACTGATTATAGCTGATCTTTTCTTGAACCCCCAAACAGAAATAAACCTGTACGAGCAGGGAAATTACCAGGAGCGTAGCTACCGTCGTATCAGCCGTATCGATGATACGGGCTCCCCAAACTTCAGGAGCCTTGAAGTGTCCAAACAAACAATATTAAAAAGTTAAGGGGTCCAAAATGAGGGCCCCCTAAGGAATTTAGATACAGGGTCCCCTCAGGATCAGCTATGCCATTGGTTATTACAATATGTCATAAATATTCTAAGAAATATATAATATGGTTAAAATAAGTTTCATTTTTACATGAAGATTGATATTTTTAAATATGGGCAGAATTATACACTGATAAATTTTGAGCTGTCACTAAGCTGCGAAAGAAAGGAAATGCCAAGTAATAAAGATTTTGGGTTTTAATAGTACATAAAATAAATTAATAATGAGAATAATAAATAATAAACATCTAATAATGAATAATGAGAATTATTTTATTTTTTTAAAACAAGAATTAATTTTTTTTTCTCTCTTTCTAATGGGGCTGCGGATTAGTAATTACCATTTCAGACCTAGTACATCCGCCAAGAGCAGATATCATTATATAGTGTGGCACCAATTAGGTGGATATGAATTACCACAATGTAATTTTGAAGCCCAGTTTCCTTCCCCAGAGGCATCTGAGCTCTGACGATGAGAAACTGTTTTCGGAATTTAATTTTGCCAAGAGCACCCAAGCCAAACAGGTATTTTAGGGATCTTTAACATGCTGCATAATCATACGGCATGGATGCTGTCGATTTGATGCTGACTTGTACCCCCCAACCTTGGGTGCACAAACCAATTACGCCACCCAGCCGATGACACACATTAATGTAAACTCACCCATTTATGAAATTCGAATTTGGTGGTATGGTTGCATCTACTGGCCTGAGATATGATAGAATACTCCATGGATTCCATCTGAAATACAGGAATGGTGCTCGTGGAATACTCAGATGTCTAAATTCAGCTTTCAGTTTATTTATGTTGCATCCAAGGGCTACAGTAGATCTTTGGTCATTAAGATGTCCAAGACCATAGAGTGTGGCGTAAGTGCACAGCTGGTTACCAAGACGACCTTTATTGCACTGAATGGACAAGGGAAGAGCCTTTGAATCTGTGAATAAAAGCATATTTTTTATTAAATATGTTAATTGAAATAACAAACCTCTGATATAGAATCTATCAGTTAAAGTTTACCTCAGTTTTTTAGCTCGCTCCCTCTCCCCCTCCCACCAAAGACGAAAATAATCCTGGAGTAGCTCGCTGCAATTGATGACCATTTGGCTAGGGAATACATGTCTTTTGATTCATGAAAAACGTCAAAAAGGATATTTTCGAATTATTGCAGTAGTGATAGTTTTCTGCTCAAGTATGTTGTATTAGAGCTTCTGTCTGGTCACTTTCTTGACACTTTCCATTTTGAAATTTGGTGGGAAGAATCTTTAATGTCGATAGCCAATTTAAACCAATTAAATTGGTTTAACCAATGGCATAAAAACAATATTTAGAGAATTTTAACCAATGACATATGAGCAATATTTAGAATTTAACAAAATAAATCTTTTTTAAGTGAAAACGTACAAAATTTGTACCCAAATGTCTGATTTATTATTATTGAGAATTGAATACTTAAACAGTTCAGATGTACTACTGTGACAATTAAATAACCAGACTAGTCTTAAAAATTAGTTTTATTGAAAACGACGTACAAATACCTTTTAATCCCCTTCAACTCCTCTCCTCTATCAATACATAGCAGCATGCGAGTTTTCCACCGTTCACGGAAGTGCTTTGACTAATTAGGTGTCACCACCTTCAGTAAGTGTGCCGTTTTTACCTTCACCTCTTCTATAGACTGAAAATGTGCTCTCATCAATGCATTTTTCATTTCAAGAAACAGGTAGAAGTCGTATGGTGCGAGATCTGGTGAGCACGGTGGATGCTCGAGCGTTTGTCTGCTAAGAACTGTTTTACACAGAACACAACGGTGAACCGAAGCGTTGTCTTGGTGTAAAATCCATGTGTTGTTGTTCTGCAGATCCGACCTTTGCTTCTGCACACTTTCTCTAAGCTTTCCTAGGACCTCAATGTAGTACTGCTGTTTTATCGTTTGGCCTCGAGGTACCCATTCAATCACGAGGATGCCATTAATGTCGAACAAAAACGATGAGCATCACCTATTCTTGATGTCTTCAGCAACCTCCCGATCTTCCAAAAAAATTACTTGTGCCACTCAAAAATTTGACTATGTGAAGTGCAATTATTTCAAAACACTCCTTTAACAATTTTAAACATTCAGTTGGATTTTTTTATAAATTTCAAGAGGAATTTTAAATTTATGTGCAGCTCTATTTTTACGTTTATCATGATCGCGGCACTTCGACACAACAACTTCTTTCTCACACAAACTGGGATAAAAAAAACTAACTGAACAATAGATGGACGGATGGAATAACGTGCCACTAATACTGGAAAGATCAAGTTCAACAATATTCCATTCCCACTCCTTCACACCAAGCTTAACGAACTATATTCCATTCTCCCACTCCTTCACACCAAGCCTAACGAACTATATTCCATTCCCACTCCTTCACACCAAGCCTAACGAACTATATTCCATTCCCAATCCTTCACACCAAGCCTAATGAACTATTTTCCATTCCCAATCCTTCACACCAAGCCTAATGGCTACAGCATGCGCAGTCCGAGAATTTTATTGTCACACCTTGTATATTTAAAAGTTATAGTTTTTATTGCGCCTTTCGAAAGCTTCTAGAGTTCCTTGTATGTTAACTGTAATTTTTTTAAGCTTTTAGATAAAAAGAATTTTTTTTAGATATTTTGTTTAATAGCATCGATCAATGAGGAATAGTTTTTGTACTACCTAATTGGGTAATATTGTGGCACATTCTGCTTGCAATACTGCGTTTGGATGGTACTATTAATGATCAAGCTGTACAAAGATGGTTCGAAAAAAGAACTTATAATGTTCATGGAAGTCATCGGTCTTTGTGGTTAAGGACTTTGGGGGTAGCCCTTTCAAGATCATGGGAAAGGTGAAAAACGGGCTCTAAATCATCAACAAATGCAACGGAGAATTGAAATTTACAGTTCACTTTACTCAAGGAATAACATACCTTTTTTGAGGATAGTTATAACTTGTAAGGAGAAAATGGATTATCTTTGCTAACAGATAGTGGTCGGGACAGTGGGTTATTTCTAATGAACAATAATGGAGATTGCAAGGAGTATTCTTCATTATTCATTCTTAAGGTCCAGGTTGATAATAACTGGACCTTAATAAAGTCGCATTGTCATGAAATTGAGTAGATACAGTAATATACCCCGAACTTACGTGATAGGTGGGACTAAGTCAGCGTTTCTCAAACTGTGGGGCACGACCCTAAGGGGGGGTGACAACTTTACGAGGAGGGCGCGAGTATATTGAAAAGTCGAAAAAAAGATTATTTAAAGAAATTATTAATTTACTGAAAGTAAACAAACAAAATACATTCTGACATGATAAAAAATAAAATACACATTTACACTGATACAACACACTTATAAATGTATGAGTACTGTACAACGTATTTTATAATTAATTTAACTATACTAAGTTAAGAACAAGTTTGATAATTACGAGTGACCCCATGGACTTGTATCAACACTTATCTTGATAATTTGTATGGTTTATAATTGATCCTTTAGCTGCCGATTAAAAGTTGTGCGTTTCCTTTACCAATGTTATCGTTTTCTATGTAGATGCGCGTAAGTGATATTTTTGAAAGGGGGGGGGGGAGAAAAGGAATAAATAAGCAAATCCTCTGAAATAAGTAAATCCTTCACAAACACTGTCAATGCCTTTTTATTGCATTCCAAAACCATTGGAATTATTCTATGGATAGCAGTGCACAGAAAAGACCGTACTTCGGAAAGACGTATATATACGTCCAGAAAATTAATTCTTTGGCTGAGCGGGACGTTTATATACGTCGGTGGCACTTAAGAGGTTGAAGTCGTAATGTATCTTTAGTGTAAATGTATAGTATTATTGAATTCAATGCATTCTTATTGTATGGAGGGGGCGCGATGAAAATTATAATTGAATAATGGGTCACAAACATTGAAAGTTTGAGAAGCACTGGACTAAGTGGTAACTTTGTAAGTCCAACTCATGTAAGTCGGGGTATAATTTCGCATAGAAATACATATAAATTATTTTTAGTTGGGGCCGGAGACGAAAGAAAATAATAGCTTAGGAAAAAATATTTAATAAAATCTTAGATAACAAAAATACAAAATAGCAAACCCAAGTTATTTTAATGTAGAAGGTTTCATGAAATTTAACAAGTAGTCTGCCGTCTCAAAGATATATTTTTCTCCCGCAAAATTTCTTCATAGCATGCTAATATTTTTATTGCTTGTTTCGTTGAAAAAATACGTTGGAGTTTGTAATTTCTAAAATTTGTAACCCTTTTTTCAACTAAACAGAGGCATTCTGTCGAATTACCAGCTGTCATTCGATCTTCTGACTGAGCTGGGTCTTAAGACTCAATTTCGTCAATATGTTGCCCTTGCTCATGCATTTCTATCAGCTTATCCATTGACAGCTCCTGATTGTGGAGATCTAGCAGTTCTTGAATGTCATCACTATCGACTTCTAAATTTATTTGATTGGAAAGATCGACAAATTCTTCAATCAAATTACCAATTTTATCAGGCTCTGGCACTGATTCCGCCTGAGTTTCAGTAATGGGGAGGGGGAAAAGACAAATCGCCGAGATTTGAAAATCGCGTAACTCCGAAATCGCATTACTACTATGCAAGCTAAAACTTGCCCAAATAAAATATTTTACTTCGACGTGGTATAGAAGTTTAGGGAGTGGGGTTCCACATCAGGTGTCGTCCTCAGCGCTTCAAAATTACGTAACCCATCACCAATAGCAAATTCTGTAAGGTTCAAAATTACGAGGTCCAATAGCCCTCTTGTTGCTGTGAAGTGTAAAGTTAATAAACTATCACTCAATCTGTATGTTATCTAAGTTAGAATATGATATTATTGGAATATATTTTGCTCTGAAAAAATTAATCCAGAGCTTGAGATCTATTCTTTAATGTTAAGAGTACCAATTAATTATTTATCATTCAAGAGCAATCCATAGATTCTCCAGCTTTTTCTCAAGAAAAAGCTGGAGATGGAAATAATACACAGTGCGGCAAATAAGTTTTAAGACTGTGTCCGTAAAAAGCAATGGAAACAAGAAATTAACTCTTGTTTTGGTTTTTTTTTTCTTTCAAAATAGGACCCTTCGGCTTTAATGCACTTGTTACAGCAATTTATTAAAGAATCGAATGCCTGTTGTAAATCGCTTCGTGGAATGGCCTGCAAAGAATGCCACGAAGACACTTGTAAGATCAAAATATCCTCAAAATAACACCCTTTTAATTTCGTTTTAAGTTTTCGGAATAAGAAGTAGTCACAGGGAGCGAAATCAAGGGAATAAAACGGTGGATGGTTCAACACACAGACATTATTTTTTGCCAAAAATCGATGAATAACAAGGGAGGTGTGGCCGATGCATTGTCGTGTAATAAACACCAACTGCTTTCTGACCGATACTCTGGACGAATGCGACAAATTCTGGCCACCGAAAGCTTTAAAACAGCTGTGTAGTACTGACCTGTAATTGTTCGTCCAGTTGGAACAAATTTTTGTGGATCATTGAAGAATGTAATAAGCATTATTTTGATTTTAGATGGAATTTTCCTTGTTTTTTTCTTCTTTGGCTCGTGGTGAATTTTCTGACTTCTATTCCACACTTGTCGCTTTGTTTCAGAGTCATATTGGAAAAATTAGGTCTCATCACCTGTAATTATGGACTTCAAGGAGTTTGGATCGTGTTCAGTAGCTAAAATGATGTCTCTGCAATGTGCACTTCTCATCGCTTTTTGTTCAGGGGATAAAACGTGTGGAACAAATTAGCACACACTTTTGTTTCGCCCAAATCTTTACGCAGGATGGTTTGAATTGCTTCTTTGTTGATGTTTTAAAGGTCTGCCATCATTCTTAATGACGCACAGCGATCGTTTGCCACGAAATTTCGTACTTATTCAATAATTTCAGGTGTGCTGGATGAAGTTGATCTTCCACTTCGCAGATCATCTCTTCTACCGTATCTCTTCCATCTAAAAAAGCGTTTGTGCCCACAGAAATGTTTGATCTACTTGAACAACAGTCACCGTAAACTTGTTTCATGGGTTGGTATGTTTCCGAAGTACTTTTACCAAGTTTTGCGTGAAATTTGATTACAGCTCTTTGTTCCATCTTAAAAAATCAACGCTATAAAAATTCACTTTTGTAATAAATTGGTATTTGTTTCTCTTAACTACCTAACTAACTGCGCACAACTTGTTGGCAGTGTGCCAGCAGACCATGTGCATTATGACGTATGGAGCCGTTATACCCTGCGCTCTGGGACGAGTCTTAAAACTTATTTATCTCACTTCACTGTGTATATATGAAAATATATGTGTTTATTTACAATGCATATTATTTCCTTCGTCTTTACCAGCAGTTGGCGAACTTGAGACGGAAGACCAATTTGTATGTGAAACTAGACGATAAACCCTCAAACAGCCTAAAAAGAGTCTAACTATCAAAAAGAGTAAAAGACATCCTAACTATCAAAAAGCGTAAAAGACATCCTAACTGGCAAAGAGCCTAAAAGACAACCCAAAGGAGAGTTTAGCTATCAAAGAGCCTAAAAGACAGCCCAAAGGAGAGCCTAGCTATCAAAGAGCCTAAATTGTTTATATGCAAACGCTTGCGCTGAAGAAGGGTAGGGTTCTGACAGCTGTCGCGATCATCACTCTCGTGCTCCAATAAATATTTTTTGTAATATTTGAATACAATTGTATCCACAACACACACAACAAAATAATATTTTAAATTTCTTCAAAAATTAAGAGCTATGGAAGATATTTTTATTACTGTGGCTCTATGTAAGAACAACAATTGTGAAAATTTCATAATGTGGTGAATTTAAATTTCAAGCTAAGTGAAAGAAATTATGTACCAATAACACCTTAAGAACTATATTCAAGAATTTTAGGCTTACATTAATAACCAAAATTGATTTGGATTATTCTTGCTTACAAATTCACTCTGTCAGGGTCACGCGGTAAATTTATTATATTACTCATTGGTGACGTAATGATGTAATGGTTTAAACGAGCTGCTTGAGTATCTTGTCTTTGGCAAGGAGCCAAAAGAATGTAGTAGATAGATTTCTCTGGAATAAAAATGGTGAATTGATGTTGCTCTGATGAGTTTAGTTTTTCTTTGGTATGAATTGGGTTCACGGCTGACATTTGTGCGAGAAAACCGAAATGGATTTCGAATCGTTTCGAAGATTAAGGATTTAAAACTGTTTTGAAGATTGAGGATTTCGAATTGGTTTAAGAATAAGAATTGCGAACTGTTGTGAAGCTTGGCGACATCGAAACTGTTTTGAAGATTGTGAATTCCAGTTATATCCAACGGTTGATAAAATGGCGTTTTTAGGAAGAGCTTTGAAGGTAGATTTGAAGTGTTTGGCGGAAGAATTAGGAGAAACTGTAACGGAAGAAATGAAAGTTTCTGCTTTAAAAAATATGATATTAGCAAGTGAAGAGTATGAAGAGGCGTTCGCGAAAGAATTACTGCACAGAATAGTAAGTGAAAGAGAAGCAATAAAGCGTCAAGAAAGAGAAGATGAAATAAAGCGTCAAGAAAGAGAAAATGAAATAAAGCGTCAAGAAAGAGAAATGAAATAAAGCGTCAAGAAAGAGAAAATGAAAAACGTAAGAAAGAGAAGATGAAAAAAAGCGTCAAGAAGAGAAGATGAAATTAAGCGTCAAGAAAGAGAATATGAATTAGAAAAGTTGAGGATAGAAGCTTCGATAAGGAATAATGGTTTTAGGAGAGAGATGGACTCTCAGAATGAAGGAATACAAAACACGTACCAGTTGGATTAAAAATTAATGCGTACTTTTGACCCTAAAGAAGGTGATATAAGTTTTTACTTAATACTGTTTGAAAGACAAGCACGAAGAGTTCATATTAAAGAAGAAGACTGGGTTACGAATCTTGTTGGACTATTGCCGTTAGAAATGGCGAATTTGATTGCCAGGGAACCTGAGGAAAAGGCAAATGACTATGAGCATATAAAAAGTATGTTATTAAAAAGATTTAAATTGAGCCCAGAAGCATTTAAAATAAAATTTAAGAGGCATTGTAAATCGACCGAGTACACTTGGCGAGATTTGGATTTGAGTTGGCGAACTATTTAATGAGTGATTTCGGGACTAAATATCTACGATTTTGACAGTCTGAAACAACTTGTCATTGTAGAACAGATGAAGGAACAAGTATCCAGGGATATACAACAACATTTTATTGATGATTGGGGTAGAATTGTCACAGTTGACGATCTTGCTGAGAAGTTAGATGATTATGAAAACGCAAGGCAATATAATCAGGCCACTAAAGCTACTTCGTCTCAACCGTATGGAAATTCCTATCGGGAAAGGCCTGGCACGTTCAATAGAAGATGTCATACATTGAGTGAAGGATATAGACAAGAATCTAACAACCGCAGTGGATACGATAAGCGAAATTCTTTCCAAAAACCAGTTACATGTTTCAATTGTGGACGAGTAGGACATTTTGCGAGATTTTGCAGGGATAAGAAAGATGGGAGAGAAAAGACCGGGAGTAAAGTTGCTGAGGTAAAGGTATCTGAAGTGCAAGTGGCAGAAGTCAAAGTAGTTGAGGATGAAAGCAAAGTAGTCACAGCGAGATTCAATGGCGAAGTTTTAATGGAAAATAAGAAATGCAGCGCAGTTCATTTAAAAATGTCTGATCTCAAAATAGTAAAAATTTCTTATGGGGAGTAGAATATGAAGCTGTAGTAGATTCAGGTGCACAAATTAGCGTGTTTAAAAGCAGTGTAGTAGGAAGGAAGTCGATTACAAAGGATATATAATGTTGCAACCTGCATTTGGTGATTGTTTAAAGGCTGAACTAAAAGAAGTGGATATTGGTTTGGTAACGAACGGGTATATTACGCCGGTAATTAAAACGGTGGTGGCAACTGTGGATAGACTGAACGCTGATATATTATTAGATACTGAAACTTATGAAGCATTATTAGAACAAGAGAGAATATACAATCCCAGATTTACAGCCGCTGTAAACTTAAGATCAGATTCCCCAAAAAATTGTTAGATGAAAGTGTAAATACTGAGGAGGAAGAACAGGAGCCAACAATAACAGAATATGATGAGGAGAATGAAAATAACACAGAAAAATTCAAGAAACAGCAAAAGAGTTGCGATACTCTTCAAGAAGCATGGAAATTTGCTAAGCGAAAAAAAGGAGGATATGTGATAGAAAACGATATCCTGTACCATGAAGAGCTGTTGTGCGGAAATAGGATAAAACAGTTAGTGATTCCCAAAATTAGGAAGAGGAAGATACTAGAAATTGCACATGAATCAGTGTTCGGAGCACATCTAGGAGCTCATAAAACAATTCAGAGAATCAAGTTTTCATTTTATTGGCCAGGAATGGTGAAGGAGATTAAATCATATTGTAGTTCTTGTCATGGTTGTCAGTGCAGAAAAGTAATTCGTTCGGTTGACAAAATTCCAATAACACCTGTATCTCGTCCTGAATTGCCATTCCAAGTGGTAAACGTTGATCTAATTGGTCCTATAGATCCAGTATCGTCACAGGACATAGATATGTACTTTGTTTGATGGATCAGCATTCTAGATGGCCGAAGCAGTCCCGCTCAAGTCACTAACGGCTAAGAGTACATGTGAAGCACTGCTCGAAATATTCAGTAGAACAGGCATTCCAGAAGTGATCGTAATGGACAATGCGACAAATTTTACTGCAAGTTTAACGCAAGAGTTTTTGAAGATTTTAGGAGCTTGCCCACGTTTTTCGACACCATACCATTCAGAAGGAAACTGGTTAGTTGAGAGATGGAACCAGACTCTCAAGAACATGTTGCATCACATTATTAGAGAGGAAAGAAGAAGTTGGCATAGGCATATACCGTTTTTACTATGGGCTTATCGGAAGTTCCCAATGCAACTACCGGTGTACCACCTTTTCTGCTAATGTATGGAAGGGAGCCGAAAGGTCCGTTGTCTATAATGCAGTCAATTTGGACTGGAAACACGTTATTACTCTGAATATGAAGGGATCAGTAGAGAGTTATTTGAAAAAATTAAAAGAAAAGTTAGAAGTATCAACCCGCGAGGCAAAGTTAACAAGTGATGTGCAACAAGGTAACTACGCTAAGTATTATAACAGGCAAAAGAAACATCGAGAATTTGCACCAGAGATCAAGTGCTTGTTTTGATACCTGATTCAACGAATAAACTATATTCTAGATGGACAGGTCCAGTTAAAGTTGTTAAAAGAGTAAAAGCAAATTCATATTATTTGCAGATGCCTGAAGGTAACTTAAGATTACTGCATGTTAACAAGATTAGAGAATACAAAGCGAGAGTTCAAACGGTTGGAGTTGTTTATGATATCGATGATGAATTTGGTGAGATATATGAAACGCCAACAGTTCCTGCTGCTGAGAAGAATGATGAAGCATTGGACAGAGTGAAGTTGGATACTTATCTAAGAAGCAACAAAATCAACTAAAAGATCTTTTACATCGACACAGAAGGTTGTTTTCTGGAAAAATAAAAAGAGCTAAAGTTGGGGAACACGTGATAAAACTGAAGGCTGAGGAGGAGAAGATGAAACCCAAAACTTATAAGATACCGGAAAACTTAAAGAGGAAAGTAGACGCACAGATAGACGAATTGTTAGAGTTAGGTCTGATTGAACCTGTTGTAAGTGAAATAGCACACCCAGTAGTATGTGTTCATAAAAAGGATGGAACACTTAGGTTATGCATAGATTTCAGAAGTTTGAATGCTCTTACCGTACCGGACGCATATCCAATGGAGAATATGATGGAGTTGAATTTCTTAGTAGGGAAGAAAAAATTTATTACTGTTCTAGATATGTTGAAAGGATATTGGTCTATACCAATGGAAGACAGCAGCAAACATCTAACAGCGTTCCGTACTCATCGAGGACAGTGCCAGTGGAATGTATTACCATTTGGGTTAAGAAACGCTGCTGCAACCTACCAAAGAGCCATGTCTAAAGTGGTCGAAACTATATCTGGCTTTGCATGCGCGTATATCGACGATTTAGCCGTATTCTCTGATACATGGAAGAACATTTAGATCATCTGAAGAAGTTTTCAAAAGATTGGAGCATTTTAACTTCTCAGTGAATTTAGGAAAGTGTGAGTTTGCAAGACAACAAGTTAAATACTTAGGACATGTCATTGGTTCAGGTAGACATTCACCTGACAAAGAAAGAATAAAAGCGATTCAGAACTTAGAGGCACCAACGACCAAGAAGCAACTGAGAAGTGCATTAGGATTATGCAATTTTTATAGACAGTATATTCCAAACTTTGCAAAAATTGCTCTACCATTGACGGAGCTCACGAAAAAGAAAGTCCCTAATGAGATTCCATGGAGCAAGGAGGCTGAAAATGCTTTCAAGGAGTTGAAGACAGCACTATGTGGAATTACAGAATTGCAAGTCCCAGACATAGATAAACCGTACTACTTGCATACGGATGCATCTCAGACGCGGTCGGATGTTGTCTAGGTCAGTCGGATGGAGAAGACAACATTCATCCCATAGCTTTCGGAGCCAGAAACTGAATCCAAGCCAACAAAAGTGGTCAACAATTGAGAGGGAAGCGTATGCTATTATTGGCTCTGAAAAGATTTGAAACTTTACTGTGCGGAGCAAAGATATTCTACTAACCGATCATAATCCCTAGTGTTTCTTACTAGTGCTGCATCCCAATGTCCGAGATTACAGCGGTGGGCTTTGGCAATTCAACGCCATGAAATTGAAGCAAGTCACATAAAAGGATCAAAACTAGTTAATGCAGATGCGCTATCCAGACTGTAAGTGTAAACGTAGTTAAATAAGACTTTTAGAAGAATTTAAGAATAATTGAACTTTAAACTTTATTTTTAGATGATTAAGTTAAGTAGTATATTTGTGTAAAATTTAATGTGTTGGTTTTTTATGTAGTGTATA
>BMAO01039200.1:0-19460 GCA_019973975.1 Trichonephila clavata
AAAAGATTCGAAGAAACCGACAATATTTCTTCGAAAGGAATCTGCTATAAAAAATCTATTAAATATATATATACCGTATTTACTCAAATCCAAGCCGCATTATTTTTCCAGGACTTAATAATACTGAAAATCGGGTGCGGCTCAGAATCGAAGGCAAAACATTTTTTGGATGGGAGAAATTAAGTTTCCACCTCCTTCAAAAGGAAAAAATGTAACCGCCCATTCTGGCCACTTGCGTCAATAACTAATCCCATTGTGCGGTTTATATCCAGCATTCAATCTATCTTCTATAAGCATCGTTGTCTGTTCGTTTTTTAGGAATTTTTTTTGTATACGCTTTCTTTTTATCGCCTAAACATCAAAGATATTGTTAAAAGTATCACGATGAGTTCACTAAGACGCAAGTATGAAAAGAGGGGCAATTTTATATGCAGGAAAAAGAAACAGAAACAAAGCAGCGGTCACTGAAAATTTGACACGGATGAAACAAATATCAGTCGATGGCGTAATCAAAATGATAGTTTTTGCTAGAAAATGTTCAACAGTCTTTAATAAATCTTTTATATTCTTCTATAATACATTCTTTTAAAAAAATGTTGTATGACGAATTGGATGGCACGGAAAACGACGCCGCTTTGAGAAAAATGGCGACGCCGGCATCCCATTCCGAAGTCAGATGTGACAAAATCATTTTCAAAACATGATACAGATTGTTAGAGTAATTATAAGTTCATGTATGTATTTAAAAGTTTTTAATACTGGTAAAATTATTATATATATATATAACTTTGTATTATTTCTCCTTCAAAAATTTTTTTAAAGTATTAATTATTGGATGTTAATATGAATCTTTCAAACAATTTTTTTTATTTTTCCTTAAAAAACGTGTTGAGAATTTGGGGTGCGGCTTAGATTCGAGTAAATACGGTATTTTACACTTTAACACAATTTTTGTGACGAAAATAATTTAATACATAGACAATTTGGTTTGCAACTTTTCTAATAAAATATAATTGTACATATAAGAAATCTGTAATGAATATTCTACATACATAAACCTGATTCAAACTATGAAGCTCCGAAAACTTATGTTTTTTTAAATATATAGACCTCAAGATTCCATGAAGTAGCTTTCTTTCTTTTTTTCCTCCTACGAACCACAATAACCAGATTAACTCATTTGTAATCTTTCCAAGTTTGCAAAAAGATACAGCACGGAACAATAAACTTTCATTTTTTTCCCCAGCTTATAATTCTCTCTCTCTTTTGTTTTTTTCTCCCCTTGCCTATTTCTTTTTATTTTTATCTGGAGCGATCACGAGGTTCGCGTTCGCGATTTGCATACAAAATAAACAAAAAATGAGGGGGGGGGGGGAACTGGTGAGCGGAAGAGGAAACAATTTCCGAGAAAAAAGTTTCACGTTCCACTATTTTCAGAGAGAAAAAAAAGGCGACAAAAAGAAAAATTTTACACACCACCTCGAAGATTTCTTTCCTCCACACTTCCTTGATGAGAAAAGGAAGAACAATGGTGTCCGACCAGATTAAATTACTATGATTTAACTCGCACGGGAAATCAATGGCTCGGTGATTCAACCTTTAAGCAAACCGCATTATGAATTGATTAAAAAAAACTTCTTGGATATATATCCTTATCGCTGTTCAGAATTAGATAAGTAAACTGAATAAATGCTAGAAAGCTGCTGTTTTTCTAAGACTCTATCAAATGTTTCCAGTATTGTTGGTCAATACGTTTCATTAATAAATAATCCTGCATTTAAATGACATGCGAGGGCTGTAAATTAAGCAACACAAGTATAAATAAAATTTTACGGAACTAACAAGTACAACTGCTTTCCATTCCTTCTATATCCCACCAGCAAAGCTTATAACCCTTTGTCAAATATCGGGAAGCCGTTGGAGATTCATTGGCAAGGTGTTTGATTGTTGATATCAGTGACGGAATGCCCCTTACTGCGCGGCGTACAGATGAAACGTCATGAAATCGGCGGCCTCGGAGAGGTTCCTTCAACTTCGGAACAGATCGAAGTCATAAGCATTCATGTCAGGTGAATAGGGTGGGTTGTTTCAAGATTTTCCACTGCCACAATAGAAAAAAGACATTGTTTGCTACATGACATAACGAACGTTGTCATACAACACGATAGGGAGATGAGCCGCATAGGCCGGACGCAGATATAGTTCTATAGAAATCGGGAATTGCATTCCGCGTTGACAGTTTGTTCCTGCAAGAATAGCCTGCATAAGAATCAAAACCTCCCAATCGTATGCCACAATCAGCGTAACCTGCACCGAATGGGTTCCTATCGAAATTTCTGTGGACGTGGCGAACTTGGTGACGTCATTTAATTGACGCTTTTATTCGAGCTCGTTTCAAACTGAACGAAACGCTTTAACCCATTGTGAGCGGACCTACACGTAAATGGATTTTTTGTCAGAAGCTTCCAGTAATCCTTGATAACATTCTACGTGTTTTTTGCCACCACCGACTTCAAGACGCGACAGCTGACCACCGTTTAAAAATATGCTTTAGAGCGAAAGAAACAAAACTCTTTCACTTTAACGCAACACAACGACCTTTTTAACTAGATCGACTGTTTTTTGTGTGTTTTTTTTTTGCATCTTACACATCGACAACAGCGCCATCTCACCGTTCCCATATCCTATTTGCGCATGCGCGCTATTCTGCGAGTTTCTAGGTTAAGTTGCCACTATTTAATTTACAACCTTCGTACATTTAAAGCCTGAATTTTTCGAAACTTAATTTACTTATCATTAATTAACATCGTAAATATTTCCAAAAAAAAAAAAACGCGTTATGTTTAATTTTATGCTTAATTCTATCACACAAAATTTTTTGTTAGACTTTTTATTCTTCAAATTACAAAATGAAGGATGTATTTTCTATTTGCAACAGAAAATTTTACCAGTAGCAAACTTCTTTATGACATTAAAATGCATTAGAAATGGGAAAAAAAATTATGAAGTTATTTAGTTTTGCCGAAGTTCTAAGTGAGTAAGGTATTAGTTTACGTAACACTATAAAACAACACGGGAACTATTGGCGACGGACCTCGTAATTCTGAATTACAACTAAGTGACTAGGACGTTAGCTGAATTGACACCCCTTCTCGAAACTACCACACTAACGGGAGAACTTTCAAGCTTCAACAGACTTAACGTGCATTATCGCTCCCCTACACGGAGGGTCTTTAGCGGTACTAGGCTGAATTCACGACACGCCGGCCACGAGTCCGTTACCTCGATCACTAGGCTACCGCGGCCACCCCCAATCAACAAAGCTTAAATTCCCTGTATGATGTAGTTGTCTCCAATTGATACTTATTTGTATTTGGTATAACCAGAATCAAAACTGAGATTCGACTAGGAAGACACCAGTCCCGATGCTCGTAAACATGACCATTGCGCTATTCCGGCTGCATCATTATTAATACTGCACCTTATTTAAGAGCCGGCATTAAACACGAAAACAAATTATTTTTACGAAATGGGAAAAAGGTAACATATTTAAATAAAAGAATTAAAATATATTTTGAGATACACAAAGGCAATAATTTAAAACCATAATTTAGTCACATCTGTCCAGCAAATATGCTCCTCACGACAACACTATCGAATAACTTCCTTTTACAAATGATAGTTTGTTACATTAAGCTTTTCTTTCTCCGGCCTTTTGTACTTTGTAACCCCCCCCCCCCCCCATTCCAAGACATTCATTCATCATCAATTCCGCAGAAGTAGAAGATACAATATAACACGCAATGATGTTTCATATTTTCCTGCGATATGTATTCTTTTTAACTCTTTAAGGTAAGTCGGTACCCCCATCCCGCTAATGTTAAATTGAGCATTTTTATGTGCCTTTTTCTCATAAAATATTAAATGTACAGACTTAAATTTTTTTCTGTATATTAATTAGACTTTTTTATTTAAACTGAAGTGAACTTTTTCAAATATATTGTTTAGTTTTTTCAAAAACTTTCATCGTAATGTATCACTATGAATTTTTTGAAAAATGTCATTTTTTTTCACGATAACTGACTTTTACAAAAATATTATGGGTATATTAATAAAAGTTCACTTCAGTATATATATTAATATATCAGTAATATTCAGTGAAGATTGCAAGTGCTTCCGTTGAATAGGGTTCTGAGAACATGGTACACGCATTTTTAAAAACACCGTTTTGAGATAATTGCATTTTTATTATAAAATGTCACTTCATCAAAAAAATTATGAATTAAAATCTGTATTTGCACTATTTTTTTAAATATTAGCTTATTCTCAATAACTTTTAAGACTTTTTACTTATTTCTTTTACTTTGATTTCTCAGAAAATACATGTATAGCATTTTTCACTTTTAATCTATCGAGATATTTTATAGCATTTGAATCATTTTTCTCAAATTATGCATCAATTTTTGAAGAATTTTTAGTTCTGATACATTACTGTCATCCAAGATGACTATAAGTATCATAAATACCATGTAAAAATGTGTCAATACATAAAAATATGGCTTTGGAAAAAAAATTATTATACGACATTTCGAAAAATTTCATTAGTGTTTTATAAATTCAAATGTAAACACAATTTCTTAAAGTATCAGAATTAAAAGCATTCTTAAAATATTACATAAATGGTATCCAAAACAACAACAAGAAAACTGATTTTATGTTTTTAAACATGAAATTTGTGTATTTTTTGTATGTAACAAGTTTTGTGCAACGAAAAAGGGCATTGCATTTTGGGATATATTTATGTCCCTTTTACTAAGAAACTATTGAAAACAAAGCTTAAAAATTTGTGTGTACATTAAATAAAACATTTATCTTTATACAGAAGTGAAATTTTTTTTTTAAAAAATTGATCAGTATGTTTAAAAATGTAATTTTGTAGAGTAGAATAATGAATTTTATAAAAAATTTTCCTTTTCTATGTTACGACATCTGCTTTTCAGCTAAATGTCTGAGGAATATCTCAAAAATTTCACTTCAGTATATATAATATATATGCAATATAAAATAAATATTTCCAGTTCATGCATACAATTAATTTTTGAGAAAGAAGACACAAATTAAAAAAATATAATCTATATAAAGACAGTAATACATGATTATATGGCACTTCGAAAAATTTCTTTAGTGTTTTGTATATTCACATGTAAACACAATTTCTTTAAATATAAGAATTTAAAAGATTATATAAATATTACATAGATAGTATCCAAAACAACAAGTAAACTATTTTTGTGTTTTTAAACATGAAATTTATGATTTTTTTTTTATGTAACAAGCTTCATGCAACACATTTTGAGATATATTTGTGTGTGCATTAAATAAACATTTATTTTTATACAGAAGTGAAATCTTTTTTTAAAAAATTGATCAGCCTGATTAAAAAAATAATTTTTGCAGAGTACCAATAAGGAACTTAATAAAAAGTTTCCTTTTCTGTGTTACGACATATGCTTTTTAGCTAAATGTCTGAGGAATATTTCAAAAATTTCACTTCAGTATACACAAGAATATATATGAAATATAAAATAAAAATTTCCAGTTCATGCATACAGTAAATTTATAGAAATGATAAAACACAGTTTAGAAAAGAAAATTTCAGAAAACAGTAGCTTTTATATAAAATTTTACCTCATCAAAAAGATCTTGCACTGTAGCCGGTTTTTACCTTGTTTTTCTTAATATTATCTTCTTTTTTTCTTTTATCTTTTCTAATTTTCTTTGATCATCCAGAAAAAGCATGCTTGCTTTCATTAATTTTTCTCTATCGAGAGTTTTCATGTCACTTACCGAATATTCTCCAGGTCCTACTGCCATTTACTGAAGTTTTTGTTAATTTGGATACATTACCATCATTAAAGGAACAAACAGCATTATAAACACCAAGTGAAAGTGTTTCAATGTGCACAAATGTTGTTTTGGGAACCCGTGATAAAATGACATTATGAAAACTTTCATTCAGGTTTTGTGTTTTTCGATGCAAAAATTATCTCAACAAATCAAGCTGGGAAAGATATCTAAATATAGAACTCATTGCTACTACAACAGCAACCGGAAGACTTTTTATGTTTGTAAGATTTACCCGATTCTTCAGCCTGTTTATATCCATGAATTTTCACCAACAGGTCAAAAACAATGTTTTAATGTGCCCATTTTTTTCATATACAATATTTCGAAAGAATATTGACATTTATCACCTAACCCGTATGAATGCTGGTCACAGTAACTGCACCATTTGATGATGTGAAACCGCATTTCTGCCATGTCCACAATATTATTATTACCTTCATTTTCACAAATAGCTTCCCTCGCAGCATTTTGAATGGACTCCTCGTAAACAAGTTTTACATCATTTGAGATTCGCTTACCGTAAGGAGAAAACCTTGTAGGTGGTTGCCAAAGATTCATTATGCTGCAAAACATTCTCCCAGCTTCTGCACATCTCCCAATGGAACACGCAGCATATACAAACCTGGTATTTATTGTGGCAATTTGCATTCCTTCATGAATACTTAAAAAAGAGAATTCTACATCATATGGACAAGCACAACATTTCAGGACAAATTTCCAGCCCAAACTTACCTTTTAAAACTTGCATGTCTAAACCTCTTTTACACATTTTACAATGAACTTAATTCTTGAAAGCAAATGCAAGAATATTTTAATTCATGATGGTATTTTTAATACTTACTTTAATAAGAAGAAAAACTGTAATCAAACTTTATTTTGCACATGTCTCCTTTGAGTCATGTGTATGTCAACCTTGAGGATATACATTACTCTTTTAGTATTTGAAGTACTGTTACTATGATTATTGAACTATTACTATGTTACCTTCTTAAAATCCCGTAAAGCACCTTCTTCATCCACAGTATACCTTTATGTTTAGCCAATAAAGAAACAAAAACTTTGAGATTTCAAAATTTCCGAATTTTAGAAATTTTATATATTTAATTTAAAAACCCAAACACACACGATAAAAACGTGCATGCGGTCCAAAATAGGTAAACAACCCTGACGGTTACGCTTGCAGTTAATCTACAGTTAATTGCGTATGAATAAATAAAACAGAGAGTGGCTTTGGAAAAGCTTCCCAGATTTAAGAGGTCAATGTTTACATTTCTATCTGTCAAAGTGTCAGTCAAAGGCTAATCAGCTGATTATTTTTTGAAAATCATTTTAACATACTTTTAATTAGTAAAATGGCAAGTACGGTACATCATTGGAAAGGTCCTGATTTGGGGATTTTAGAAATATCAAAAACTCAAAATCGACTTCCCGAAGGTGTTTACCCTACTGACTCCCCTTAAGTGGATACTGTTATTTATCATCCATACACCTTACGTAACTGCACAATTTTCATTCCAAGTTGGTTGGCTTTTTTTATTGGCGGGAAGAATCAATGTTTAGCCAAGAGATGCGCGACAAATACTCGTTCATTTTATAATGGGGAGAAAGCTTCTATGTAATTAAGACAAATTATGTAAATGCAAGAAAGAAAGGAAACTAAATGGAATGACAAGAAAAGAGGTCAAAAGTAAACAACGACCGGGAACGCATCACCAGTATTTACCAAAGACAATAAATCTTGTGGGGGATGGCACGGTTAGCTTTGTACTAACCTCACCAAAGGAAAAGCCTCTGTGTGAAGAGTCAAAGTATTTGGCACCCTATTAGCATTTATTCTACGCATTTAGCACGCTTTATGCGAGCATTATTCATTTACTCATTTTGAAGACGAAGGTACCAAACCATGGAGCATAATTTGAGCACAAAATTATCCAAATATTAGAAGTGCAAATGATCGTGAGATTATGACGCATGCGTGTAAAATTTCTTCACTAATTTCAAATTTAGAAACATTTAAAACAAACGCAATTTTTCTGTTTAATGCATGAAAATTCAAACCAATTATTTATCATAAATAAGGTGAGTTAGTAAAAATAGCGAAATGCTTCTAACTTAAACCAGCGTAATACTAAAATACCATCACTCTACACATGAGTAAATTCAGAATACGATAAAAATAACGAAGAGTTCTGCGACGGGAGAAAATGTTTCCAATTTGGGTGTTGTTCTTGAGAAGAATACGCAACATGGGACGAAAAATGTAGAGCAATTTCAGTAAACAAATGCATTACTCAAGCTACATTAAGTTAAGTCACATTTACAGTGTGTTCAATGTAACGGAGTGAGATGCGTGCGTTCTGCAAAACTCGCATATAATATTCACCGCGGAAGCTTATAACGATCCCGAGGGAGGTTTGGCGATTCCCCACCTCTAAATGCAACGACATTTTCACACTAAATGCGATATTCTTTAGACATATACTATTTCACGCAACACTAATGAAGGGGCATTTGCTTTACTGCACATTAGAAATAATGCAAGCGCTTACACCCTTCCAACAACAAATGAAAGGGTTAAGAAGGCACGCACTCGATATTAATGTCTCACTCCAATCCTTTCTTTTTATAATTATTTTTTATTGTACGCCATAAAAGTCATAATTTCAGTGAATAACTAAACTAAGACAGAGTATATTTTACCTACTTCTAGGAACTTTTAAATTTTTCTTTGATAATTTGGGAAAAAATCCAATCAAACTGAACTAAAATGTTTTAAATGTACGTTACTTTAATAAAAGACACAAACCATAGACACTTTTCGCTAACATTACTCAAATGATATTAGCAAGCAAAACTGTCATACTTGGTGTTTTACTGTCCTGCGATGCATGTTGAACTTTTTCTTGCTTGTGTCTTTTGGACGAGGCGCATTGTGCTCTGGGGTACACTTATGGTTTCATATGTTTCTTGATGGAGTTATTTAGGTAGCATTTGAAAAGTTTTCTTTCAACTCAACATTTTCCTGTTTATTACTTTTCTCTAAAATTTACTTTCAATATCATAATTAATACCTATTATTTCATCTGGTTCTTCCCTTGCTTGATCAGTTTCAACTTCATCCAATAGAGATCGCAGATGCCCATTTCTAATTTCATATTCTGTTCATTTACATTGATAAACCATATTGAGTCGTATAAGACAACATTTAAAACCACAAAGTCGTTCACAAGGGGAAAATGTAGCATGCTCATAGAAAATATTTTGGAACAAAAGTGGTCGCGCGGGGAACTCAGTCCAACTAAGTACTTCAAGATTGTAAGAAAATGTTTGCCACTCCCAAAAAAGAGGGAGATACGTGACAAATACATTTTAGAGTTCCCATGAAGACTGTCACATAGGAGGATACTGACAAGGTCATTGATAACAAACAATTTATCCCGAATTAATGATTTCGTGAGCCAGGGACGACTCTGTGTCCCGCGAGCCAGATCCCGCATTAAAAGAAATCTGTAAATGCTTAGGGTCGACCCCTCGCTGCCAAATACATTTTACGACATGGATTTTACCCAGTTATGCATCAATTTGTAAAAGAAATTTCAGTTATAATTTTTTAAAAAATGAGTTTTATCAAAAAAGTTGAACAGACAAATACGTTAAAGGTGGCCGCGATTACCCACGTGGTCAGGATTGCGAACTCAATGCTGGCGTTTTTTCCTGTACCAGTTCGTGTTCTGGTGCCATTGAAGACCCGCCGCGCCGTGTAGAGTGACAGATGCACGTTTAATCTGTGGGGGCCCAAAGTCCTTATGTTGTCGTAGTACGGGAGTTTGGAAAATAAATGGGGTGGTAGCTCAAGAATCGTTCTTGTCACTTGATCGAGACTTAAAACTAAGAGGTAAGCAGTCAATAGCTACAAACCAATAGTTATAGTTGCGAAGTAGTTACAAAGTATGGCGTTAATAAAAATAAGCAATTGACTGATTTCCATGTTGATTCAAAAATAATGTGACCAATTTCAGAGCATCATAAATTTTCATTATGGTTTCTTTCAGCTTAGTACACTTTATGTAAATGCTTGGGCCAAGCCAAAAGAGCTTTTTCAACCATTTTTGGGGGGTTATTTTTCCAACTTCTAGATTGCTTTTTGACTGTTTTTTTAAGTATCCCCATAAAAAAAAATAATTACAAAGAGCACGGTCAAAAAATGATGGTAACCCGTTTACAGAAGGAAGAAAAAATATATATATTTAATCTTTCAACCTTTTTATTGTTGATTTTTTAGTATCACATGGTGCAGAACCTTGGTGAAAAATAAAGTTTCCTTGAAGGTAAAGATGTTTTCTTATCTTTATGCTATGCTTCAAAACTTTATTCTAATAGTATTTAGCATCAATTTTAGCCTTTGGATCTACAAAAAATGGTTTTGTTAAGCCTTGAGAGGACATTCCCATCCATACCATAACACCGAACGGTCAACTTGCCTTTTGAAAAAAGCTGCGTCTTTGCGACGCTTTTCGCGTGAAATATATTGTATCTTCGTGAAATATATTGTAGCCAGTTGTGGATGACAGAAGAAGCAGTACTTCATCCGAAGTTATCCATGTTTTGTATCTACCTTTGCGTAACATTAAATACATAGGCCAAGAATGTTTTTCTTTTCGTTTTTCTACGGCTTTTGCTGAGATTAGATGACAGACTGGTTTATTCCTTTTTTTTCCCGGCCAATTTTTTGTACCTGACAGCAAATTGTCGATTGTTATACCTTTACTTTCTTTGCTAAAGTTCGTTGAGGCAGAGGATTTTCTACAGCGATAAGTCTTATCAGTTTTATCAGCTGATTGCCATCCAAATTTTATTTCTTTTTGAAGTTTAGATAATAATCAATTATATACAGAAAAACGTCTTAATCTGATTTTTAAATGCTTCATTGTTGTTGTTGCTAATGCCACCTGTCTGACGTATTCAGATCAAGGCCCACGAAATTCATCATTGCAACGGGCTAGATCTACGCCTGTCGTTAGCCTACGCTTTGAGCCCCATGAAGGTGACAGTACGATTTTTCTCGATAGATGGCGACACCATTCGGACGCACTAATTTAGCGAGCACGTACTCCGTGTATACTCGGAGGGTATTTGGTGGCATCGGGCATCGAAACCAGGCCTTCCGTTCTGAAGTCCGATCCTCTAACCACCAAACATTTTTCAAAAGCTTTAAAGTTTCTTTTCGGGTTTAAGGATCTTATTTCGGAGCTATAACTTACTCCCACTCATAAAAGTAGTTATATTGGTAACTTAAACATTTCATTTTTGAAATAAAATTGGAAGTAAAGTGATTAAAATTTACAATTACTAGTTAAGTGCGTTTAAAATTGGTAACACTAATTTTGAATCAACTTGTATGTTGGTTTTAAGTTCCAAATTATTTTGAATTGCATTTCAGCAATTTGGTGGTTGCGAAGGTGACAGATAAAACTTTTATTTTGTTTAATTACGCATCAATGTTTTTGTTAAAAATCTTGCAATTTTTACAGAAATGAACTGAAAGTGTTTCTCCCTCCAAACTCTTAAATGAGCTTTTTTTAAAGATTAAACTATAGGACGATTCTGAAGTAAAATTATTTGATTTCATACATGGCCGTGCATCTCTTACTGATATATATGTATGTATATAGAGATAATAAAATTAAAAACATTTATTTAAAAAAAATCGCACTCAGAAAGATAGACATTCGTTGTAAAACGAAAAAAAGAACCCATTTCTAAATCAGCCCGGTCGATGAGACAAGAAGGCAAATGATTTCCATTCCGGAGCCAAACCATATTCGCATTTCCATACAATGCGTGGAATTACAAGACCGGGGATATTGCGAAATTTGCATAAGACACATCTCTGTGGCGGGAAAAAAATCGTTTTCCGCTCTCTCCCGGAGTGTGTGGGATGGAGATGAAAGAATACAGATGCTGTAATGTTCCGGGTGAGGAATTAAATGAGGAGGCACCCTGCTTGTCACTCAACGTCGCTGTCTACTCTATTGATCCAAAGAAATGAGAAAACGCCGCCAAAAAGGAATGGAACTTTTTCCTATTTGGGAGTATTTCGTGGTCTGTCTAACTTCATGTATCTTCCGAATAAGATCTTATGTGTCTGTTGTTCACAAATATTTGACCATCTCATTTTATTTCTAAATGCAATACGAAAGTTATTTCACGAACGTTTTCTGTTTGACGATTTACAATATATTAGTCAAGTCCCACTGACGAGACTTGACACACGGCACACACGGGCTTTATATTGTTACGGATTAACATGGGGTAAAGGAGTCAACGATTCCAATTATTTGAGCAGCAACAGATTTATTAATAGACAGGGGCAAACAGTTGACTACACAAAGTCATATCAAAGGATATACACAAAGTAATACTATAACAAATTCCTTACAATGGTGCAAAACGTACTCGTTACACACAAACAAGCTTTACAATGTTCCAAAAACGGATCTCTAAGCAGCTCCACTTGTAGATAGACAAATAAAGTCTCTCTCTCTCTCTTATCGCGCCTCAACGCCTCAAGAAAACAACCTCGAGGAAACCTCAAAAAAATTTCTTGAAAGGTAAATCCTAGAGCCTTCTCGATTATTCGTTGGTGACATAGCATCTTACGTCTATGTGTTAACCCTGATCACATCTTCTATGATTGCCACAATCTCATTTTTCAAGCTCACCCGGAGAAGTGAACTTTGCCTGTAAAACTCATTTTCCCACAAAGAGAGTAATACTGCTAGGAAATTAACATACGTCCCACGTTTCAAAATGAAAAAGAAGGCTAATTTAGCCCAGTGGTCATGGCGACGAACTCGAGACAGGCGATGCTTGATTTCAATTAATTGTATAGCGAGCGAGAGACAAAGAGAGAGGAAGAAAGAGAGGGCGAGAGAGGAGATACACACATTTAATAAACAATTATATTAGGTGGTTGGAGATGGGAAAACGAAAATATTTCCGGTGTAACCCACATCCCACACGAATAAAACCGTTATTTTTAATACACCCCATACTTAAAGAATAAAAATCAACAAGTTGTTTTGCTAGCCTGTTTCTAGAGAATACGCTTCCACCAACTTTTTAAACATTTCTGTCTCACATGTAGCATTCATAGCTATAATTATATCTGTACGTGATATAACACAAATGCATACAGACACGTTAGATTTTTAGTGAAATATTATAAGAGATGTAATATTTAACTAAAACTCTGTTATTAGACTTAACATGCAAATTCCTATTAATAGTTTGCTTTAAGATACCATAACATGAAACAGGAATAATATATTATTGGAAAAGTGACTAATTCCGAAACATAAAGAGAAGATGAAAAAGACACCTACAGCTTTCTTGTGAAGATTGAAATTTTACTTCGTAGGAACTGAGAATTGTGTGAACCCGATTATCATTAGCTTACTTTTGCATGTTTCAATCGTCAATGCTATCTATAGAAAAACAAAAATCTGAAATTTAACAAAAGCGAATTCAGATTATTTTAAACAATATGACATTGAAAGAATATGAAAAATATCAAAAGAAAAAGATAGATAAAATAATAGAATAATATTTTGACAATATGCTGTTGAAAGAATATGAAAAATATCAAAAGAAAAAGATAGATAAAATAATAGAAGGTGCATGACAACAGGTTTTTGTGCTTTTTTATCTACAAGAAAGTGTTTTATTTAACTTTGGACGAGGTACGTATTGCTTTTCACGACAGCAAAACCTTTGCTGACAATTTCACGATATAAATCAAAATTAAATTTCAGCTTGCATCTGGGACACCGAATATATCTTTAGGACCGGTTTTCATGAATGCTATTCGAGTTTCCCCGACGACAAAATGTAGCAATCTCTTGGTAGTCAATTAGAATAAAAAATATATTTGATTATTAGTTAAAGTATAAACATAAAACTCAGTATCTATAAAACCCATCAATAATGATGACAATTCAGTTCGTGCAGCGGTGTTCAGATTCCTCACGCAAGTGAGTTTTGGAAGCTAAGGGGAATGTATCATTTTCCTTACTAAATAATAATTACTAGACAGTCGGATTCCGATTCAACGAATTCAATGGGATTAAACATTTTGTTCGTTAATTCGGGGTTATTCGCTATATCGGGAAAAAACAAAAACAAAATTTTTTGCACTTACCTTTTGAAAATTCTATAATAAGCAACCACAAAAATAACCACAGCTGGATATAGCACCCTTTTTATGTGGCTACTTAAAGTACTACTAGCGAATAAATCAGTCCCAGTTAAGTGGAAATTTTAAAATACTGACTAATACATGTTTGACAATATTTTTGATCCCTGACTCGAAAAAATTCCTTTTCGACTTTACGCAAGGAAGAAAAAAATACCCGTTATTTATATCTTGCTGCCTGAGGTATGTTTTGACAGTTTTAAAACATTGAAAACCATTATAAAATGTAACAGTTCTGATAGGATTATTATCGATTTCTGCGTCAGAATCGCTATTCATTGTTCTGAAACTGAAAACATACATTGGCTCCCATAAATCAACAATTTCCTTAACTTCATTTGCACAGGTATGCCATCACCAAGTGCAACAATCGTTAAAATTTTAAAATATCCCCTGCGTTGTGGATTGGGATGAGATAAGAAAGGAATATCCAGTCCTACTCGAGACGCACGCGATAGGGTTTATACGTAGCTCATCTGCATCCGTTTAGTCTAATAATGGTCTTCACCCTTTCCCGTTGAAATTTGGTGCTTTCAAAAAAAAAAAAGTTTTTTTCTGTTCCGGACAAGGGCATCAAAAGAAAAAATTTCAATTTATTTCTAATACAAACTAATACAAAATCTTTGAGGGCTGTTAAAATAATTCGTTGATTCGGGGGTTTATTAATAGGGGGTTTTGTGCAATTTAATCAGGGAAAGAGAAAAATTTGTCAAATCGCGGAATTCGTTAAATAGCGGTCCGCCTTCAAAAACTCTCCGTGCTACTTGAAGTTCATCATTAATAATCAATCAAAACTATCAATCCAGAAGGAAACAAAAGAAAAAGTTTATATTTTTTTAAGTTTAAAAAAAATTGACATATGCGAGTATTTCGCAGTTACCTTTACCAAAAGGATTAACAGCTGGAGTATACAATAAAAAGTACTTGGCGTTGATAATTATGAATTAACGTCGCATTGAGAAGCAATTTTGAGCCCTGGTCAAATGACAAATTCTGCACATGAGCTGGCACTGCCTCTCCAATCTACCACACCATGACAATGGGAGGAATTTTTAAATTTTAACAGATTTCGTGCATCAACCTCTACACGGCGGGTTTTCAATGACACTAGGGCTCGAATCGAACTCATGACACGCCAGCCACGAGTCCGTGACCTTGGCCACTAGGCCCACATACTGCGCCCACATGAGCCTAGACAGATTTTAAATGCATCAACTTCTCTACATAGCGTGTCTTCAGTTACATCGGGATTGGAACCACAACTAAACTAAGTCGGCCAAGAATTCACAACCGTTACAAAATACTAAAGAGTACTCGAAATAATATGCATCATTACTTTCCATTGCTGACTGTATGAAATAATTTTACCTTAAAGTTCAAGAAGAACGAATCACTCAAACTAAATAACCAAAAATCAGATTGCAGACATGAAAAATAAACTCAAGATCTCGAAACGAAAGTATATAGTAATCTAAAACAAGGTAATTCATGAACTGCTTTTAAGATAAGAAAAAACAATCAAATCATTTTATAAAAGGGCAAAAAATATTAAAAATAAAATCTAATAATAATTAAACCATTACGCGGCACTAAATCTAATTAAAAAAAAAATTTATATATAATTTATATGTATCGTGTAATTTTTTTGAATCAAGTTGTTTAAACAGTTATTCCAAAGAATTACAAAAAAAAACAAAAAACAAAAAAAGATTGAAAGCAAACATTCTGTTTTCAAAACTGGCAAGACTAATTATGTAAAGTATACATGACAAAAAAGAAGACAAGTGCAAAACGTTCACGTGTGACGTGCGCGTTTTTAGACAAAGCGAAACGGTCAAGAATAACAACGAGAGTTTCAAGTACAAAAGGGAAGAAATTCGAAAGAAAACAGAATTCGAAAATTATCCACCTCCCCACTTCACCAACATATTTTTTTATTTAATAAAAATGCAGATAAAAGAACCACCCCCTCCTCTCCCTTCCGTATATCCACAACCACTTCTTTTGAAAATAAAAATTAAACACACAGAGGGAAAGAAGCAAAGATAGATGTAGCGGGAAAACTGTTTGTTTTTGGTAGATGTAGACTAAGCCATAAAAATCAACATAAACCCGCAATTTTGTAATAAAACGTTTAATACGACGCAGTTTAACTGTCTGGTAATGTATCGTGACGTAGAATGTGGACTCGAAAAGAATTCTCATAAAAAGTATACTTCCTTTCTTTCTTAAGTTTTACTTTTTCGTGCGCTCACAACAGATCAGGAATATTATTTTTTTAAAAAAAACCTATGGTCAGAAGAGCCGGTTCTACTCCTAGATGAGAAAACTCCTCACAACTACAACTGGGCTCTGGGATCCGGTAGCCCATCCCTAAGACATCCCTGATTGATTGTTCATTAATGACGCCACTTCGAAGCACCACGAGGCCTATAAGTCTCGCAGTTTTGAACCTCGGTCAGGTGTAGAGGAAGATACCTGAACCAATACTGCCCTCTCCAAACTTCACACCAAGCTAAAGTAACTACTCTGAACCCCTCCACACTATGAGTCTTAAAAGGTATCAGGACTCGAACGCAGCCACGTTGGCCACGAGCATGCCGATCACTTGGTAACAAGAGTAGAGGAATTCCACGCTAATTTGCGCGCATCGCAACAATTTTAATGCACATAAAAATTATTAATTCAAACTTTTTAATTTTTAAAAAAAAACACGGTGTCTATTGAGTAAAATGACAACTTAAAGAGGCGCAGAGGAGAAATAGTTAGTTCTTATAATGCGTGTCTTTAAATAGGGTGCATATTTAAGAATCCTTATGAAAAACCAAGCTCATTCGAATGTGTTCACATTATTGTGAAAACAAACACACTGTTGTTGATTTAGTCGGGAATTATGTAAATTATAAACTGTAGTAATCATGACATAATGTATTTATCCTAATATTTATTTAGTCGGGAACACTGGATCTTGCCTTATACTTAAGAAAAATTAATAAAAGTCTTGCGCGGTTATGCCATTATATAGTAAGATTACTCTTTATTATTTAAAAACATTCTACATAAATATTTTTTACTCGGAAAAAAATACAGTGAAAAATCCTTCTATTATTACAACCATAGGAAAAGAAGTGTGGCCATTTTTATTGAAGTGGGGAAAAGACGAATTCATCCACTATGGTATAGTAATCAGAATAAAATATTAATATTGGAAACTATTTAATATGAAAAAACATTACTTAGTTTGAATCCTAAAGCGTACAATTTTAATTCATAACACAGTTTAAGGAGGGAGGGGCTTTAAATTGAATGAAAGTGTTTAAAATGATGATGCACGATACAGCTCCCATTAAGGAAACAATATATTTCTTGTCATGCACCATGGAATAAATCTTTTGTACTGAGATTTACATAATAGCTTTTTTTTTATTTCTCCAACAAGATGTGATGCTTAACATTTACACGAAAGGTTTCCGCAATTTGTCATCTAAATAACAGTTACAAAAATCGTTTACCGACAGTAACTGTGTTTTCCTTTTGTTTCTTCTCAAACGCATCGAAATTTAATTTCTCAAACTTTGAAGAAAATCTATAACATATTTTTAATCAGCTAAACATACTGAATGTACATACAAATGTGGCAAAAGTACGTACTTACTTTGCGCCACTTTGGTAAAACATAATCTCGCGCGGGCCGTATATAAAAATATATCTTTATATTAGATTTTGAACTATTACAAACATTTATTGGAGTGAAAATTTAAAACAGATTGATATATGTATTATTATTGTTTTTTCATTGTTTTTCACGTATATACAAACATGGGGAAAATAATAATGCAATGATCAAAGAATGTTTAATTTATTTAATTAATGAGATTTGTTTCTCAACGCTTTCAGTTTTTGCAAGTCGATCGCAATGCATGTATTTTGCGTATCGTAATTAATGTTGCATATTTATGTTTGATAAATTTCAATTTCCAATTAAAAACAGATCCGCAGTAACAAAAGCAACGTGATAAAATAGAAACAGTTATGGAATTTATTTGTTAAAAAAAACTCTAAAAACAAAAATATTGTACAAAATAGTCGCATTTGTAAAATTACGAAAAATGTCGTGGGCCCCCGGGTTTAGAAATTAGTACATCAAAATAAAATTCACTGTTAAAATACACGAGAAAATTAGTAATTGTTTTTCTCGGTATAAAATTTTTATATAATCTGTCACAGCTATACGAAAAAGTAAACAATTTGTGGAAACACTGCAACTCACCTGAGCCGGAGAAAGAGAAACAAACTCCCAAGTCAAAATAGAAATAATAATTCCGAAAGGAGAGCACGTGAAAGAACAGTGATTAGAACACAACCGGTCGCCGGACCCCTCTGACACAGTTAAGGCCGCTACTTCGCGCCAACTAGTTCGCGACACATTTTCGCAGCTCCTTTTTTTTCTTTTTTTCTTTCGCTTCGCTTTCGACGCGCTTTTTGCACTACTCGGCGCCATCTGGTGGACAGGAGTAGACAACTGGATACAAACACTAAACGAATTTCGATCGAAAGAGCTAATTTACTGGGAAGTTGAGACAGCGGGGAGGGCAGAAAAGAAAGGTCTGCATGGAATGCTAAAAAATATAACAAATAAGATTTTTATATTTTTTGGGAAAATGTGTTGAAATTAACATATTCAGACCTCACAAATTTACTTAGAGAGATAGTTATATAATAAATATGTTCCCGGCTTCACAAAAGTAAAAAAAAAAGCGTAAAGTAATGCATTATCAAATACGGAAAAGAGAAGAAAGGAACTCTTGAAAATCAACAAAAGTAATACACAATGAATTTTAATATATATATATTAAAAATTATTATTGACAATAGAGCAGTCTGTAACATTTATGACAAAAGAGATTCTTTTAGTTTCCATGTAATTAAAATTCCTGTATGGAATAGCAATTTGCATCTATCAATTTACAGAAATATTGTTTTGAATTTTTTACTTAGGAATGATAACTTAACTACCAACAAAATAGATAAATTTAATAATATCAAGAAATTCTTCCAATGCTGCTTAGATCATGACTATCCTTTTAACTTCTTAAGAACATATATTCATCACAAATACATTAATCGTCTTGCTATTTCTGATTTCAAAACCACCATACAACAATAGGATTTCAAAGTCAGCATTTTAGTGGTTTTGCTGTGAAAATTCTGTTTTAAACACTCTTCACACAGTTTATTTTTTAAACACTCTTCTTAAAAATCCTATAAAATGAAAAATTTCTACATTTTTAGCAACCAA